>JBAMBO010001780.1:0-97789 GCA_037044535.1 Lordiphosa magnipectinata | reverse complement strand
CCAAGCTAACTTCGTCTGTGCCGAAGTTTTTATACCCTTGCAATTGCAACCGTCACAGTTTAAGAACGCTTACATAAAAATCAATAATTTTTGTAACTAAAACCCATTTTCCGACAGATAAACATCTGATTTCGACCAAATTTTGCGATTATTTTTGAAAACATATCAAATTAACACACGCCGAGTTTAAGAACGATTATATTGAAAACAAAAAAGTTTTTCTCACTGAGACTCATTTTCCGACCAATCAGTCCTATGGCAGCCTTACGATATAGTCATCCGATTTCGACCCAATTTGGCGAATCTATTTGAAAGCATATAAAATTAGTCATCAGCGTGTTTAAGGACGCTAACATAAAAAACAAACAAAAATTTCTTACTGAGATACATTTTCGACCGATCGGTCCTATGGCAACCATAAGATATAGTCAACCGATGTCGATCAACTTTGTCAAATTAGTTTGAAAGCGTCTAATATTAAGAATCACCGACCTTAAGAACTATTTACTTGAAAACAATAAAGTTATTTTCCCTAAGACCCATTTTCCGACCGATGGTTCCTATGACAGCTATAAGATATAGTCATCCGATCTTGACCAAAATTTGCAAATTTGTTTGAAAGCATAAAATATTAATAATGGCCGAGCTTGAGGACGCTAACAGTGAGAACAAAAAAGTTGTTCTCACTAAGACCCATTTTTCGACCGATCGGTCCTATGGCAGCCATAAGATATAGTCATCCGATCTTGACCAAAATTTACAAATCTTTTTGAAAGCAGATAATATTAATAATGGACGAGTTTAAGACCGCTAATATTGAAAACAAAAAAGTTTTCCTTACTAAGACCCATTTTCCGACCTATTGTTCCTATGACAGCTATAAGATATAGTCATCCGATTTTGACTAAAATTTGCAAATCTGTTTAAAAGCATATAATAATTATTATCGCCGAGTTTTATGACGCTAGCATTGAAATCAAAAAAGTTTTCCTTACCTAAGACCCATTTTCCGACCTATTGTTCCTATGACAGCTATAAGATATAGTCATCCGATCTTGACCAAAATTTGCTAATCTGTTTGAAAGCAGATAATAATAGCAATGGCCGAGTTTAAGTCCGCTAACATTGAAAACAAAAAAGTTTTTCTCACTAAGACCCATTTTTTGACCGATGGTTCCTATGGCAGCTATAAGGTATAGTCATCCGATCCGGTCGGTTCCGACATATTAGCAGCGTGCAGTAAAAAGAAGACTCTGTGCAAAAATTTAGCTCGATAGCTTAAAAACTGAGAGACTAGTTTGCGTAGAAACAGACGGACAGACAGACGGACAGACAGACGGACAGACAGACAGACGGACGGACAGACAGACGGACGGACAAAGCTCAATCGACTCAGCTCGTCCCCCCGATCAAGAATATATATAGTTTATGGGGTCGGAAATGAATATTTCTTTGCGTGGCAAACTTCTGGGCAAAATTATAATACCCTTTGCAATGGTATAAAAATCAAAAATAAGAAATCATGGCTTATCTGAGAAGCTGAAGTGAAATTAATAATGTTCCACTTAGTAGAATCGATTTTAAGTGAATGCTTCATATTTATTTATCTAATCAAAAAATTTCAAAATAACAGATATTTTCGGTCCCTGATTTTAACAACCTAATTCCCATAAGTCAGCCTCCTCCCACCGATCGGAAAAATAATGCCAGAAATGAAATCAGAGCATCCAAAACCCACGAGTACTGATTTTGACACTTAGACAACGACGTTATTCATTTCTGCCGGTCAGTTTTTGATTCTGTCTCAGTGTGCAGTCTGGATAATGCTTGAGATAATTCTATTTTGAATACTATAATTAATTAACTTGATTGGCAATGCTTAAAACATACTACATTGGTCTTGTTCAGGAGATAAATTCGATTAGCGATTACTGATAAGTAGACATCGGATTTTACATATTTGCATATTTTGAACCGCATGTCCGATTTAATTTCTGATTGCACTCATCTTATGTTTATTGAAAAACGATCAAGTCCGCTAAAAACCATTTTGCATAAATTGCATATTTGCATAAAAAAATATGCAAAATATGTAAAAAACCTATTTTTTTATGAAATGACATATTTCAGATACATTATAATCTTAATAGGCCAGGGTTAATGTGTTCTTTTTGTGATTCTGTGCACACTATTTTCAGATTTTTTACAAATCCACTTTGAAAATCAACTTCATCAATTCAACTTATTATAATTAATTAAAATGCCGAAAATTAGCGATAAAAAAAACATGTCTGATTCAAAAATGGCTAAAATCAAACTGGCTGAATCAAACTGTTTTGAAATACAGGAAGACAACGTTGTCTGTCTGGGATATAACTCTCTATTTTCTATGTAACTGGTATCTATTGTCTCCATACATAAATGAAACCAACAACAGTCGCAAAGGGATAAGAGTTACGCTCTCAAATGTTCTCACGACATTTCTGTTATTGTTGTTTCTGCATGGGTTTTTTGTTCTACACGCATACTTTATTTGAGTGAATGTGTGTCGTTTACTCTCTCTCGCGCTCTAAGCAAAAGCGCCTAGTTAAAAATGTTGGCTGAGCGCCATACCTGAGATAGTTGTATGATGGGTGTGAGTGTGCATGCTGCAGTTGGGTTGTGTGTATTGCGGGTGTGTGGAGTGGGATGAAGAAGGGGTGGGGCGGGAAAGAGGGGGAATGGGGAGGTGAAGAGTGGACGAAGAGAGTGAAGAGGGGGGAACAGTGGGCTTAGAGTGAGAAACAGTGGAAGAGGGGGGGAAGAGTGGAGGGTGCGTGGGAAGAGGGGGTGGGGAAAAAGAGCGAAACCAAATTTGAATTGAATATTAGTTGAAGAATGGCTGCCATGTGGTCAAGTTGCCTCAACAAGGTGTGCAAGTTTTATAAAAAAAATATGGTCGCTTTAAATTTCGGAATTTCTGTGAAATGCACTATCCTCATATATTTACTAGAAATGGGCGCGGGACGGAAATATCCCTAGACCCAAAGTTCACAATGTAGCTGTGCGGGAGAGGTATATTCTCAGCATCCACATGACAGGAAGGGATTAATATATAATTCTGGAGTTTCCGAGCGCCTATCAAATTTGCTGCGCTTTCGTAAATAGTCAAATGAAAATTTGACAAATTTCGCGGTTTTTGGTCTAAGCCTCTAATATACGCGTCTTCAATTGCCATGGATAAACCTTCATAGTTATCTTAGGTCGTTTGAAAACTTTGCAAATTTTGCGATTTCCTTGGCCATTTGATCTACTCCTCTTATTTACCAGCCGGTTTACCCTTCTAATGGAATCTAAATTCTTCTAATCTAAATTCAAATGAAAATTTGTGAAATTTCGCGATTTTTTTGACCATTTGTTCCACATCTTTATTTACGCGTGTACTCTAGCCGTCCATAAAATCTTCATAAAAATCTGAAATTAATGAACAATTTAGAAATTTCCCAATATTTTTGAACTTTCAAGGTAGACCTTTCATTTATTCGGTCTACAACTCCCATTTAACCGTCTATATACATATGCCATCTATATATTTTTAATAGTAATCTAAGCTCAAGAAAAAGAATTTTAGCAAATTTCGCAATTTTTATACATTTTTTATACAATTACATATTTTACATATTTAGTGCATATTTTGCATATTTGTTTACATATTTTACATATGTAAAATATGCAAAATTTGCATATATTGAATATGCAGTTTCCAATGGAAAGTGGGTTATTTAATTAGTATAAATCCAAATTTTCACCTCAATCAACCTTCATTTTTTAAATTACATAAAATCCGATGTGTACTGATAAGTCTCTGCAGAATGGCATTGCTAGAAGGCTTCAAGTTATTCTGAATAAAACGCATATATGGTGCGAATGGCTAGCTCCTCTTTCAGAAGCCGAATGAATCTTTATTTGGTTTTTCGGTCTCTTTTTATACATTTTATTGATAACAGATGTGTTCTCTTTTTAGGGTTGTATGGTCTAGTCTATATTTATGCGCCTCCTACATGAGTCCCAAGCTTAGCTACCTGGACTCACAATGCACTGTTCAAATATCTTTGAACATATTCTGTGGCTTAAGTATTTTAAATAAATAAAAAAGTCTCGAGACAAATAAACTTCAATATTTAAGGTAGGCTGACTCAGCAATCGGTAACCAATCATCGTTTTTGTTCGAGTCCTTTTTAGCAATCATGACTGTAAAATTTGCCCATCACAATAACTGCATTTAGCAGTTAAAATCGGCCATCATAAATGTGCTCATTTGTATGAAAACTTTATTTTGATTTTGTGTTTTTTGGGGGGAGAACATAAAGTATTTTAAGGCGTTCACAATATTGTACAAGGACAAAGTCATTTCACATATTTCATTCTGTGGTCGACTGGAGGTGAAGGCCAACAAACAAAACTGGAAAATAAAAATATATATTTTCCATTTCTTTTTCTTGTTCAGCGACAAAAATATTGAGAAGAGCAAAAACAAAACGCTAGCAAAGCTAATTCAATTATTTACGCGTCATTGTGGTCGTCGTCAACACAACAAAAATGCGAGAGTATAAAAATAAACAGAAACTTTGCCCAAAGTGAACATATGGCCACAGAACAAAAAAAAAAAAAATGCCTCACATAAACAAATTTATGACAACAAACAAAAATCTAATGAGACAAACTCAAATAACAAATATCTGGAGGATATGAACGATATATATAAACTTAGATAAGACCAATCACAAGGTATCTATAAACATGAGTTAAACGAGACTGAAAGTGCAAAACTGCAAACCAGATATGCCAACTTACCCTCCCCTCTCATAACACTTCAAAAAACAAACCGCATGTTGTGTAATTGAGCATATGGCATACGCACCCAAATAGATACAGATATGCAAACACACACACTCACACACACACATGTCTGCAATTAAAGGCAATTAGATACATACAAACATACATACGAAATACTCGTCGTATGTTAATGCAGGTCTACATTTTGCGGTCTTCCCAAATGACGCACTTTAAGTATTAAGTGAATCACACTCCCAGCTAAAAAAAAAAGTTAATTAAAATGGCAGGGCCGAAAAGTAGGGAAACTAAACCATCCATCAGATACTCAACGAAAACATTTAGTTTTAATTTTTCCGGCACGAACACGCTGCTGATGAGTGACTCAATTCAAATGCAGTCGGTAGTACAAAGACACTCACATGTATCTTACAGATACTTTACAGTGCAATTACACGGTTGCCTTCCTTTGGAGCGGCGGCATTTAATTATATAATATACAATTGCTATTGCAAATCAAATAATAGTTTACGTAGCAGTTGTTGTTGTTGGCTTGCAAACTAAATTGAAGCCATTAATCAATGACTTTAGCTACAGATACAGATGTAAACATGGCGATAATCATAAAGATGCAGTTCTGTGGCTAACTTGCCAGACGCTTTGGCGTCTCAACTATCATTTGTATGTGCTTTCTGTTCGACACAGACATTTAAATTAGTTAATGTTATTTTCCACTGATGTATTAATTGTTTTTTTTTTAATGTCCAAGGCATTCTCAGAATATCCAATAGAAATTTGTTATGGAATTCGTCATGGTTTTCGGTATCAACTGGTCATATTTTGAACTCGCGAACGTGGCCCTTAGGTAGAATAAAATAAGTAAGAAAGTCTGTCAAGCTCGACTATAATGTACTCTGTACGTCCTGCGAGGGCGTAAATATATCTGATCAATTTAAGTTAAAAGTAGCAAAGCACCCATAAAGTGCATTTCGCTTTGTATAGTTTTTAAATGATTTGACAGTTCATTCCATAGGCGGATAGCAGGTATGAAGAAGTGCCGCTCTGAGCTAAATAGCTTAAATCGGGGATAATTCAAATTATTTGTTCTCCGAAGAGGCAGAGAAATGTAACTTGGAGTACAGATAGTTTGGTTCTTTCGTTTCTATAATTTTGTGTAAGAATATTAATGTTCTAAAGTCAATCCATTCTTTTGTTTATGTGAAGGTCAAAAATCGTTCATGCTAAAAAAGTAATATGGTCAGAGACTCGACGATTATAAATATATTTAACAATTGAATTAAAAGCTACATTTAATTTTCTCATGTCATCCACATTGGAGTGTCCGAAGATTTCGGTTCCATAAAAAAGTGGGGGTATAAGGTATGTCTTTGCTATTAAAAACTTAATTTGTACCGGTGGAAACAGTTGCCTCAACAATCCACACGCTTAAGTAATATGTTTACTCCACGAAAGTGTGTTAATAAGAATGATGCCTAAGTTGGAAGCCTGGTTCTCATACTTAATCGGAGTATCACTGATAACAAGAAAGAAAGTCGGTCAAGCCCGACTATAACATACTCTGTACCCTTACACTCGCATTTGCTCAGGAGTCAAACGGCCAGTTAACACCCCGTGCACAACGCGGTGCGCTCTCTAAGTTTCTCTCTCTCTCTCTCTTTCTCTCTCGCACTAAGATTGCCTGTGTTGAACGGTTAGGGTATGTTGCTGTGGTTGTTGGTGGGGGGGTGGGTGTTGTTAACTGGCCGTTTTTTGCCCATAACTTGAGTATCGTTCATCCGATTTTTATCATTCCTTCAGCAAATCGATAAATAATTTTGTTTACAAAATATCTCTGGAAGAAACGAACAATCTGTCTCCAAAACTGTAGGAGATATGAAGTTTTTTCCAAATTGCGGGGGCGGGAGGGGGCGTGGCAAAAATTGAAAATAAACTTCATCTGCCTGCAAGTATAAGAAATGTATGTCCCATACATGTCAAACCTCTATCTCTTACCATCTCTGAGATCTCTTCGTTCATACGGATGGACAGACAGACAGACGGACAGACGGACATGGCTATATCGACTCGGCTGTTGATGCTGATCAAGAATATATATACTTTATAGGGTCGGAAACGATTCCTTCTCCCTGTTACATACTTTTGCACAAACTTAATATACTCTATGTACCTTCGGTACAGAGTATAAAAAGTCACTGGAAGTATTATGCTTAAATATGCCTTCAAATTTACTTTCAAAAGAAAACGATCTAACTAAAGTGATATAATCTTAGCCTTATCAGCCTAAACCTTCTACAGGGGGGCAAACCGGTTCTGAACCAAAGCCTTACAACAATATTCAAAACGTTAATGAAAGCATAACGGATAAATATCCGTGATCTTTACACCATCCTTATTTCCGAAATCATCATCGACTCAAGTCTAAGTTGTAAAGTTTTCAAAATATATAGAAATTGTAAATACAATTTTGAATATTATTTTTAACAAATTAATTGGTGTTTTATTTAAATTGAGTAAAATATGAGCCGAACCAAGAACGGAACCAAAATTTTCACCCACAAATCTTGTACCTAAAATGTTTGAACATTAAACAATTGAATTCTCGAACCGGAGCTCCACAAAGTATATTTAGATTTGCAACCCTGGTTTAAAATATTATTAGGGCACTCGATGGCATTAATAAAGTATGGACTAAATCAAACATTTTAATCATTTTGACATTTTATTACTGTAAACAGCCTAAGGCTATTGCAGCTAACTGCATTATCAGTATCATCGACTGTAGACTGTAGTTGATTGGGTTTTTCTCACCTCAAAGTAAAGTAACTAAAGTAAAGAAACTATGAATATTAGACATACAGGCATGTTCTTTAATTTCACACAATTCCATTTTGCTTTCGTTTTCCTGTACTCAATTCCGAATGAAATTGGTCTCTTTGTAATTTTTGCAAACCACCGGTCCAAACGTGATGGGCACTAGACCAGGGTTCTCCAAAAAGAGAGGACGAAAAATGTGACTATCTCTCTCTCTGACACTCAGTGATATATGAATTCGGCAAGCATTCGTTCGGCCGCCTGAAGCTATGCTACACATAAGAGAGAATTCACAAGCCAAGCAAAACAATCAAAAATGAAACAGTTTGAAATGAGAAAGACTGACTTTTACGTTTTAATTTTCTTGCTAGCACTGCCAAATTATTGACACATCAAACAATTATTTTACATCCAGCAACTGTAAGAGTGCCTAATTTGGCAATTACTTTTCATTCTACCGAGCAACAAACCTAACTTTTTCGTTTTGGGGTTGCGAGAACACGAATCAATTCCACTTTCGAAAAGTTGATTTTCTATTAAAATTGTTGGAAACAAGGTCTGAACCAGGGTTCAAACCAAAACCTACTTCCAAATACTTAGAACATATTTCCAAACATTAACATTAAAGTAATGGTAAATGTTTGTTCAAACCCGCGATCCGGTGCTCCGAAAGAAGAAAATAAGATTCAAAGCTCAAAAATTTTTTTGGGTAATGAACCAAACTAAGATAAACGGGAGTGACACAGAAATCACTAGTGATTTTTGTATAAACGTTTGTATTTCAAATTGAAACTAATTGAATTTAAATGTGAAGTGGCATAAAACAGATCAGATGTCGAAAGTAAAGCGAATTAAAACCGACTGTTCAAAGCCAAGTAGATTTGAGCAGTTGGTTCCAAATCGCTCAAAATCTTTATCTGATCTAGCAACCGAAGATATACTTTTCATTTTACATATGAAGTTGTACAATTGAAATTGGAAATGCAAACTTTTATACCAAAATCTCTAGTGATTTCTGTGTTACCCCCGATATGCTGAATTTAAGCTTTTTAGGAAGAACATGTAATAATTTAAAACAGTGGGCGGTGGGCATGAATTTTGAGTTTGAGAGCAACACACAGAAAAAACAACCTTTATCAGCGAGTCTTGATCGCCAAAAATGCAGCTGTTGCGTCGTCTGTGTGCGCGTCTTGCAGGCGCCATGCTCCGATTCGCTTTGACTTTGTTGTTGTTCACAATTTAAGCGAGTTAAAGTTTATTTTGAGACTGACTGGCGCCAATTGCCGAAAACAAAATCTCGGAGAAATGGGAACAAGGGCGTGCCCACCGCTGATATAAAAATACAATTTCGGAAAAATCTACCGAAAGATTGGGGGAGTTCAGGGTTATTAAAGAAAATTATTTTACAATTTGGAACTCAAGCGAATTATTTCAGAAGGGCGACTCAAAAAGTCGTATGTGTGTCTCATTTTATTGACTTCAATCCAGATATTAAAAGCGAAACGAATAACGGTTAGACTTGAGGTTACTGTTTTGGCCGATCGCTTTTTTTTCTCTCTCACGCATATGTATATACATAGTATGTATGTATGTATTACATACATAAGCATGTTTAAGGTTTTCTTGAAAAAGGCGATCGCGCAAACAACAACAATATGTATGAATACTTACGTTTTCACATAAACAAATTGGTATGACAAATAAAGGGAAAAATGAGTAAGGAGAAAGAGACAACGCAGCTAACTAAAATCTTTACCTTCTTTATCTTTCCTTTTATTTTTTTTATCAAATAATTTTACTTATATTGTTATTTTTACTAGTAGAGGAAAAACCTAAAAAACCGAAAAAACCGAAAAACCGAAAAAACCGAAAAAACTGAAAAAACCGAAAAAACCGAAAAAACTGAAAAAACCGAAAAACCAAAAAAAAAACCGATTTTGTTAATAATAGTTATAGGGTTACGGTTATAAGAAAAAAATTTTCGGTTTCAAGTTTTAAAGTGTTTTTAGAGGTTAAAGGTTACGGTTTTAATCTCTGCTTCAAACTAATTCAACCAATTTTGATACATTATTTGCGCGCTGGTCCAGACTTGCCGACTAGAAATTTTTCCCTTGAGAGTTAAACGCTTTTCATATCAACACAAAACGAAAGCTCAAGGCCAAGTCACTCGGAAGTGCTTGGCTAATTCCCACCCCCCCTTTCTCTCTCTCTCTCTCTCTCTTACAGATTCAATCAATGTCGCTCAAAAGATAATAATAACATTAAACAACACCCCACCCAAAAGTATCCAAAGATTAAATCCAAATAGAATGGCCACAAACTGCGAGTACATTGAGAAGAATGTCAAACAGCAGAAGAAGTCATCGTCAACCAACAACAACACCACCACCACCACCACCGCATCAACATCTCCCACCGCTTCATCCATGAGCAATCACGAGGAGAAGCAGGATGGCAAAGAGAAGGAGCTGCCATCCTTGTCTGCTCCCTTATCCCATTATCTTACAAACGATGACAGTTTTGAGTGTGCATTTGAGTCCACAATGGATGATCTAGAGCAGGCGGTGCTCGATGGCTATGAATCGGACTCGGAGGCCAGTGCTAATGCCACTGATTCATCCGCCTCGGCTGCCAGTCTTTGTCCCGCTGGAGAAAAGGACAGAGATTGCTTGCCTAATCTCAAGTATAGTCAGCAATTGGACCCACAAATGCTGGAATCCATTCCTCGTACCAATTCCTTTGACTTTCACAGCAGCAGTGGGAGCAGCAGCGATGATGAAGATGAACCCGACGATGATGATGATGATGTGGATGTAAATCTCAGCCTCAGTCTAAGTGCCAAATTCGCCAAAAGTAATGCAGCAATCGGAGGGGGAGGAGGTAGCTATGATTCGTATCATCAACAGCGAGCGACATATATGGTACCGCCTTTCATAGAGCGGCGTCGTCTCTCACAATGCAAAGAGGAGGATGACGAGGATGATGGCGATAAATCGCCACAGCCGGGCGGAGTTGATCCACCCAAGCTGGATAGAGCCTCCAAAGCCCCACCGCGTCCGCCTACACCTCAAGATGAGGCCTCTAAGGAGAAATTCAAAGATCTAGAGCGTTTGCGTCAACAATTTATGCACAAAATTGATAGAATTAACACACGTAACATTGAGGAGTGCAAAGCCTTGCCGTCACCACCACCTCCACCGCCACCCATTCCAGCCACCATATTACCCAAAGCCTTAAAGGAGCTGCTACATACCGAAGAACAGACACGTGCAAAGGTGTTAGCCATTAAACCTTCGCCTCCGCCTACCACCACTACACCTGCACCTCTAGCACTACCAGAACCCACGTCTCCCTTGCCCCTACCCAATGAGCCACCGCTTATCATCAAGGGCAAATTCAAGGTGACTCTTGCCCAAGAAACTCCCGAGCTACGGGTCGAGGCCAAACAGCTGAGTAAACTACGAGCCAGTTCTAATGCCCAAACCATTAGTTTTCCCTCCAGCTTTGGTGGTTACTCTTCCGTTCAGGGTCTCTTCTCACAACGTTATGGCTCAAATCGTTTTCCCGCCGCCGCTCCACATCTCTCCAAGAAATTCTTTGAGCCATCTCTCGTTGAAATACGTACACCGGCCCAGAGTAATTGCTCGCTAAATACAGCGGGACTACTCAATACATCCAACAACAACAACAACCAAAGTCAAAATTGTGATACTAATAGCTTAGGCAATAAACCCAAAACGCCCAGCGAACGAGAGCTGGACGAGATATGGATACGACGTTCACCGGCTCTAGCTCAAGGATTAGATGGCAGAAGAATTGAAAACAGCATGGGAATGGAATCAATGCCGGTGCGATCAGTGTCATTGGGTGGAGCGTCCACAATGCCACGATTACAGCGCACAGAAAGCGCCACTTCGGCCATAACCAGTCACTCACGTCAGTTGACCGCTTCGGATTCGGTGTCGGTGTCCCTATCGGATGATGTAAGTTGAGGTGGCTTTAAAAGTAACCAAAATGGGCTCGTTCAACAGAATTTTATGAATAATCTCAAAGTGATCAGGGTTACATACTTTAAAAGTGATTCCGTGACCTCGCTACCTGTCGCCCTTTTGTTAGTTTTAGATCCCAACGCTGCACATTGGGCAGAATCGCCTTTTTTTTTTTGGCAAAAACTCTAACTTTAAAGCTAGAATCTTGAAACTTTGTGAATTTCGAATTAATTTTTTTGGCGCTGCCACCACGCCTTCCCCGCCGCCCACATAAAAGACTTGCATTACATGGAAAAATTCATATTAAATCTAAACATGATTATATTTTCATAATTAATATATTAAATTATATGTTTTAAAACATATGTTTTTCTTCTATATCAAAATCAAAATAATCTATGTTTTCAAACTCGTCCTCATCTCCATATGTCCGGTCTGCAACTTCTAATGTTGGCAACTTAAAAAGTGCAATAACTTCTTTTGGCAGTTTTTGTGCTTTTGAAGACTTTCTTGAAGCGATGCTTGATAAATATGGATCAGAAGAATCCAAAGCACGGTGGAATACGTCTGCTATTTTTCCTGGCATGTTATATCCTATCACGCTTATAATATTTGTTGCGAGCCTCAGATGCGTTTTCGCCTAAGGAACCAACAGGAAGTACAGATGACTTAATAATCTGAGCACCGTGAACTAAAATTTTGTGGACCGTAGCGGTCATTGGGTACCACGGATATTTCGTCAAATGCAGACGAAGCGTCTCTTCACAAAATTTTTGGAATTTAATCGAACATATTTCATATTCGCATGATATAGCTATTAAAACTATATATAGTTTGTTTAATAGCTCTTCATCGATTTCCAATATTGATGCAAATAATGGAACATTTGAAAATGCCCTTCGCGCCGTATTGCCATCGTTGGAATTTCCAGAACCATTCTGGCTTGGTTTGTTTATATGTAACCCCATTTCTGACCAAAGTTTTCTTTCAATGTCCTTTTTGCGTATCAGCATTGTGTCTTTGCCAGAATCCTTACTGATTCGGCATTTCTGAAGACCGACGCGATATGAAATATTCAGAACGAACTCCAAAAACCTAATCCATGCATGGAGAGGACTTATTCCGTACTGCAAAGTATTCGGTTTTGGCTTGAACTGTTGACTGTTAACGTCCGTTTCTTTTAAAAAGACCTTTGGGCAAGCACCACAAATTGGACATGATTGTGTTGATTTAGTGCCTGTTAAAGTATTTAACACCTTTCCATCGATGAGCGTCATGTGTAAGTCGAAGATAACTTCTACATTCATTTGGTCCGCCTCATAAAGAAATGGCTTTAGGTGTTTTATTTGAGCATCTAAAAGTGCTTTTGAATTCAAAATGTGATCGCGACTTTCTTTAGTGAATTCTATTTTTAGCGGCCTGCAATACTTAACGGATTGTGGGTACCGGTTTCTCCAAACAATTCGTCCATCCTGATCCACCATTTGGAGTGGAATTATTGTTGTAACAAACAAAGATTGGTCCAGGCTATTTGATGCGGGTTCATTAAATTTTTGTTTATAAACTCTCTGGCCGGTTGAACCGTCAAAACCATAGCTAACTGTTAGCTTTAATTTGGTAATATCAATAAATTGATTAAATACTGGCTTTTGAAATAAAATTATCCGAGATGCAGTATGGTCAAGTAAGTTCTGCAGCGGCACTTCGGCAACAGTTTCTGTGTCGCTAATATCTATAGGCCGGCACTTTTCCTTAGGATCCTTCACCTTTTCGTAACTCGGATATATATTGGAATTCATTTCGATATTCTTTAAGCGTATATTAATATATTGCTGCTTGGAAAACGAATTTTCTATAATAAATGCTAAGGCCTCATCAGGTGATAATGGTATTGATTTTTTCAATGAAAGCTGCTCCGTTAATTTTGAACTGTCAGGAGAATTCATTGTTGTTTTCAGAATATGTGAAATATCTCTATCATTTGTCTTCTTAGCAGACATAGCAGCTGCATGAATTAGGAGATTAGTTGAATTTTCTTTTGCAAGTTCGGAAGCCAATTTTCTTTTTTAACGTAAACTTCCTTCGTCAAAAGATAGAGGAGGCCGTCCACCTTTATGATCACTATTATCCTTTTTTGAATAAAATGTTATTTCTGATGCAAGCCAGATAGCACTTTGTTCTTTAAACCGTCGAATATTTCTTTGGGCTTTATTCAGCAGTCTCTTGACTTGTAAAATAAAATTCTTTATTTTTATTTTTATGTCCATCAAAGCATTTTCTGCGCAAACCCAGTCGAAAGTAGCGTTCATGTTGCGACGTTTTCCCAACCAAATTTCCAGCAAATCGATACGACGAATAGTATTCTTGCCCACATCTATTGAAATATATCGAAAAACCGCAAAAATCCGCTTATGTTTTAAACTTTACAAAAACGTATACATAATAACACATACTACCACATAAGCACTTTTTTGAACCCAACTGTATCTTGCTAGATATGCTCCACGAAACACAACTATATTGAGGTTAGATTCGACAAAATTATGGTTTGTTAATAACATTGAAAACATGACGAAACAAAAGCATATATAATTGAACACATATATAACTCTTTTCTACATACCTGTATGAATATTTTCCATTTTAAAGTATTTCAATTTATCAAACCGTTTAAAAATGCGAGACTCCTAAATATTAACAAATTTTGCAACCAGACTGTGTGCAAACACCGCGTGGCAAACAGCTGACTTTGAAGGGCTGGTGTAAGTCGAGGGTTGCATTATAAAATATAATTTAAATATTTTCGAGAAGGAGGGACAATTATTTACTGGAAATAATATTATAACCATAAAAATATTTAAAAAAAATTTTTGGGTTTATGACAAAAAAAAGGCGATTCCGCCCAATGTGCGCTGTATTCAAATAATGGATATATTCAGCTGGACAGCTTGATACCATTTCAATGATATTTTTGGTTTATTTTTAGTTTTTAACATTTAATTTCATAATTCCAGTAAACGTGTTTGTTTAGCCAGCTCTAGGTCAACGATTGATTATAATTCAATAACACAGTGCAAACTTCAAAAAATTGTAATAACCTGGGTATTGACATAGCGTATGCTGTGGAGCAGGTTGCGTATAGCACTTCCTCATACTTGGTTTTTCTCGGGGACCCCCAAAATCTGAAGTTATGGGCCAAAAACAGCTTTTTGCCTTTTTACCTCAATTAATCAACAACAACAGTAATCAACACAAATCCATAAAGATTTATTACATTTGCAGAGCAACTGGTTTGTCTGTACAGCACTGTTTCAAGGGCCTCCCGTTCATCAGCAGACTTTTTTGCTTTTATTAAATCTCTATTTTTTACAATCTCGAAATGAATTACCTTTTTCGGGGAAATGATCACTTATCTCTAACAATTTGTAATTTATAAATCAGTTTTCTGATTAGCTTAATAAAAAGATGAAGAAATGCAAGAAAATAAGACATTTTGGCGTTGATATGAGATGAAAATATTTAATAAAAATTTGATCATCTTTGAAAATACCTGCGCTTGATTGATGATTAAACAATAGTCATAAAATATATACAGCTATGTCTGGATATATGGAGGTACGAAAACCACCTTTAACTACGCTCTTTGCTTCTATTTGGTGGTGAGAGGAGAGAACACACATTCTCTTGTTTTTCTTCCTCTCAAGTCTGGGTGGTCCCGTTTGACTAAAAATTCACGCATTCAAAAGCTCTTCTTCATATGTATGCATCGGTGTGTTATACCCTTGTTCCACTGGCACGTTCTAGAGGTCATCAGCTGGATGGTCTAAATGACCTTATTCTTTCTGTGTATTTCCTCATAAGATATGAATGTCCATTCAGTAGATCATCCGCAACGGATGATCAAGTCACTGTCATGGATGATCTAGCTACTGTCACAACATATAGCTATTTTTCGCTAAAAGGCTAGATTTTCTATCGATATGCTATCGAAGTTGCCAATCGTCACCAATAGGCAATTGGCGGCAATTGTTTGATTCTTTGTTTTCTTACGTGTGAATCCCGCAAACCAACTTTATCATGCTGGGACTACCAGGAGTGCATGCTGCATGACATGTAAATGGCTAACTTCGATTTACAATTACAGATATAGCAATTCAATCAGCTGAGTTGGCCGTGAACAACATTCGTCAGTGGAACAAGGAAAATTCACTTTTCGAGAATGTGATTGAATGTTCGCCAGTTGAACAAGGGTATAAGACTTGGCTAACAATATGAATGTATACGACAAACTTTATGCGCTCTCTCGTTCTCTCTCGCACTGACTCTCTCTCTCTGCTTGTGCTAAACTCTGGCGCTTTCTTGAGTCTGCAAACTTTTGAACATTATATTTGTACATTTTGGTCTTCTCATAGCACACATTTTATGACCGATTGACTGACATGGGCCTGTTATTCGGTTGCAGTCAACCCGGATTGCAGCAAACATTCGGTTGAGGGGAAAACCGAGAGCTTTTTATCTTTTGTTTTAACGGTCAGTGACGTGTGCAGAGCGAACTCAAAATAGGGTTGAGTGTTATTTACGAGCTATGCTAGTAACTTTGATCGCCTAAAGTAATAACAGAAGAATTTGAGTTTAGCTGGCTCGAGGTCAAAACTCAAGTTCTACGATTTTGAAAGGTCGCCAACTACCAACTTTACTACTTTACTTTACTTTACTTTATTACAGACCAAAACTAGTCATTTGAAATAGTGAGAGCTGTTTGTGCATTCTACTACACAGACCGCTACCATGGTACAATTTCGCACGCGTATAACTTTGTGAGCCTGTCACGTCATTTGACAGGTTGGGAAATGTGATTTTTTTAAGTTTTAACTTGATTTAATTTAATTGTTGATATAATTTAAATTCATTTTCATTTTGGTTAAGGCTATATGAGACTTGTCGATATGGTCGGCCAATATTGTTCGTCACAAAATCAATATTGGCCGCCAACACGGCATTCTGTGCTGGAAAACGCTTCCTGTGAAGCCACTAGCTCAGGGTTCCCCGAGCAGAGAGCGCGAAAATTTGACTGTGTCTCTCTCTAACACACAGTGATGCATGACTTCGGCAAGCATTAGGTGTGAATTGGCGAGTATGTTCGAGTATGCACTAGCTGAACAATAATACTATTAACACTAATGTTTCTTTTTGTTTCGTTTTCGTTCCTTGTCTCGTTATTGGTCACCAATATCGGTCACCAATATCGGCAAGTGTCATAAAGTCATTACCGAAACACACTTTTGAAAAAATGTTAATAAACACAAAATTGTGATTTTATTGTTAGACAAGCGACGCATTACACTACCTTCTACTTTTTGTATCATGGTCGGCTACACTCAAAAAACAACTCGCCCTAAAAAGTGTCATTTTCGCCCTGATTTTTAGAAAATCGCCCTAAAAAGAGGGCCAAAGTCGACTCGCCTTATTTTTAAGAAAATTTTCTAACAAGATAGAAATTGCGTTCTAAATTTCAGGGCAATTTTTCTAAAAAGGGAGGGAGAGACGATCACCGGACCCGACCACCGAACACGTGGTTGTTGTTGTTGTGTGTAAAGTTTGTGCAAAAATATGTAACAGCCAGAAGGAATCATCTCCGACCCTATAAAGTATATATATTCTCGATCAGCATCAACAGCCGAGTCGATATAGCCATGTCCGTTGGTCTGTTCTCCTTCTGTCCGTCTGTCTGTATGAACTCACAGATTTCAGAGATGGTAAGAGATAGAGGTTTGACATGTATGGGACATATATTTCTTATACTTGCAGGCAGATCAAGTTTATTTTCAATTTTTGCCACGCCCCCTCCCGCCCCTGCAATTTGGAAAAAACGTCATACCTCCTACAGTTTTGCTGATAGCTTGTTTGCACCTTCTAGAGATATCTAGTAAACAAAATTATTTATCGATTTGCTGAAGGAATGATAAAGATCGGATGAACGATACTCAAGTTTTGAGCCAGTTAACACCCCCCAACCCCCCACCTATATCCACAGCATTCCGTTCAACAGAGGAAATCTGAGTGAGCGAGAGAGAGAAACTTAGAGATGAGCGCGTATAACTCGTGAGCAAGTGCTAGCTGCGACATTAAGGGTACAGAGTATGTTATAGTCGGGCTTGACCGACTTTCTTTCTTGTTTTTATTCATTTAAAAAAACTTTCTTAAAATTAGGGTTTATTTTCTTAATTTTAGGGCAAATAAATTTGACCAAATATTTTCTTTAATCAAAGGCGAAATTACCCTAAAAATTAGAAAAGGCAATAAAGCAAATTCACCCTAAAATTTAGAAAAAAAATATTTTTTTCTAAATTTTCGAAATTTTTTTCTAAAAAATTCATTTTTAAGGAAACTTTTTTAAAATGCAGAAAAATTTTTCTTAAAAATATAAATTTTTTTTAAATTTTAAGCCGATTTCGATTCTAGGTCGATTTTCTTAAATATAGAAAAATAATTTTCTGAGTGCACTGTTACTGGAATAGCACAACTGCTTATTGATATTGCTGTACAGGTAAGCGTTGCTTTATTTTCGCACACCAATAATCTCAATGATCTAATTAAGCTATGGAATGGATTGTGCCAAGAGAGCAAACAGCTTTTGAGTCGTTGGCCAACCGGTCAATGAAGGGGGTCAGATCTAGTTTGCGTCGCTTTATTTATTGGTCTCGCTCATGCTCTGAGAATATACTTAGAGGTCGTTCTGAGAGGCCTTACTCCCACCAAACAAAGTTCGGAGCGCTCCAAATTATGTGTCTGAAAAGAGCCGAGCTTAAGAGCGTTTTTGGAGTAAACACATAAATTTGAGGGTTTTGGGAGCATATTCAGTGCTATCTAGGCACGGGCTCATAAAAAGCACTTATGTCTGAGCATTTCCGGATCTGTACTCCAATATGCGTCTGGAAAGAGCCTTTCAGTAGCCTTTCAAGTGCCTAGAAAATTAACTTTGATGTGTATTTTATGAGAGTTTTCTATGCTTTATTGGGACGGTGGAAGCACTTTGGACTCTGGACTGGACTCTGAAATCTTCCACATTAAGTGCGAGCGGTTTCATAGAAAAAAACCCTCATTCCGGACACTTTTTTGTGCACATTATGACGGTGAATGCTCATAAAAAAGTGTCAGAAAAGTGTCAGAAAACGCACATATTGTTTACTGGGACTTAGCAACCGAAAATGCTGAAGTTTTAATACACTTGAAAAAGCTCGCTTAAACGGTTAGCGAATTAGAAAAAATTTCCGAAATCAGTTCAAAAACATATAATATTAATAATGACCGGTCTTAAGAACGCTTTTTTTTTCTTAAGACTGAAAACAAAGCGACTAGACAAACGGAGGGACAAAGCTCAATCTACTCAGCTGGTCATGCTGATCAAGAATATACATGTATACTTTATGCGGTCGGAGATGATTCCTTCTATGCGTTGCCAACTTTTTGGCAAAATAAAAATCATCTCCTTTCAGTATAAATAGATGGAGAAATTCTGATTAATTCCAGGTGCTGTATGTGCTCGTTCATTTGCCTATATCTTGTAGGTTTACAACAAACTAAACGAGCTCTTTAATTCTAGTCGCTAATGCCGGTCTCATAACTGGTTTTCCGGGGACCAGGCAGGTACTAAGGCCACTTAAAATCTCTAAAAAGAAATCCCCTTAAACTAACAAAACAAACTTTATAGAAACCGCAAGAATGACGTCAAATCCCCTTTTTAAATGGAGGGCTAAAGTTTTATGTAAACTTAAAATTCAAAAAAAATTCCCTGTGGCGTCATTTGTCATTGATATTAAGTACAAACACACAATAAAGAGTCATTCAGCTCGACTTGATAATCAATTGAACACAAGAAAAAAGGGGGACATCACTTTCAGTAAATATAATGATGATAAGAGTTAAATAACTTTCCTTATCATTTGCATCTAGAAAGCCCTTTTGTTTCTTTCACTCGACAGATGTCTGAAGTACTTGTGTCTGGTATTTTTTTTTTTTTGTTTTAACATATTTCTGTCTACTATAACTACAAAAAAGATCTATTTATAGCTACTCTCAGCCAAACAGACTCCATAAAATTATTGTGGCTGGGTTTTTGTTTTTCATTTTGCTTCCTTTTTGGAGCGTGTTGCGTTTATTTGTCTGCACTGAAAGGTAAACAAAAATAATTCGTATACCCAAATCTGATGGACTTTATGCCCAGTTTTATCGTACTATCGCATATATATATATATGTATGTATACATATGTATGTGTAAACAAAATGCATATGCATACACCGGGGGGGTCGGTCTCTTATCATGACACATTTCGTCAACAGCCTTCTTATTTATTTTCATAAATTTCCATATATTTTTCCATTTACCTGGTCTAAGTAAACAATGACGTCAATTCTATCACCTTTCTTTAGCCCTAGACACACCTTAACTGAGCCTTTTTATGTCATAAATCACTTGATGTGCTTGCAAATATTGAAATTAGACTGTGTCGAACAGCTGATGCCCAAACACTCCCATTAATGGAGCGATAGCTTCTGTTTTGTTTTCCTGTATTTAACCCACTTTGTTCATTAATTTGCCTTTTATTGTAGTTAGCTCATCAAATACAACGGCCCTCTGGGCACGTGACTTGGCATTTTGGTAATGCAAAACAAGCAAAATCTTTAACCTGTTGACTGTGAATTTACCGCTGAATGTTGAAGCAAATAAAAAATTTAATCAAATAAAAGTGAACGAAAGGGAATTTTTAATGTACCCCCGAGCCTGGGTGGTTGTGAAAGCGGTTAGCAAACAAACATATAAAAGCGCAATCAATTAAAATTCCCCTCTAATTAAGTCAAAATATAATACAGTCGAACTGCTTTATTACGAACTTCTGTACAACGAAGTTCTCTATTGGGGGGTGCCACAGAAACCTCTTCCAATCGAGTTCAGATTCTTAGGTGCCACAGAAAAGGAAACCAAAAAAAGCTGTGAGAGTTTTATTGTAGGAAACTTTTGAAAAAAATCTAAAAAAAAAAAACGAGAAATCCAAGCTAACTTCGTCTGTGCCGAAGTTTTTATTGCAAATGCAAACGTCACAGTTTATGAACGCTTAAATAAAAATCAAAAATTTTTGTAACTAAAACCCATTTTCCGAAAGATCTGATTTCGACCAAATTTCGCGAATCTTTTTGAAAACTTATCAAATAAACAATCGCCGAGTTTAAGAAAGATCCAATTGAAAATAAAAAAGTTTTTCTCACTAAGACTCATTTTCCGACCGATCGGTCCTATGGCAGCCTTAAGATATAGTCATCCGATTTTGACCAAATTTTGCGAATATATTTGAAAGCATACAGAATTAGTAATCAGTGAGTTTAACGACGCTAACATAAAAAACAAAAAATATATCTTACTAAGAACCATTTTCGACCGATCGCAACCATAAGATATAGTCACCCGATGTTGATCAACTTTTTTAAATTAGTTTAAAAGTGTTTAATATTCATAATCCCCGACCTTAAGAACGATTTACTTAAAAACAAAAAAGTTTTTTTTCACAAAGACCCATTTTCCGACCGATCGGTCCTATGGCAGCTATATGATATAGTCATCCGATCTTGACCAAAAATTGTAAATCTGTTTGAAAGCATATAAAATTAATAATGACCGAATTTAAGGACGCTAACATTGAAAACAAAATAGTTTTTCTCACTAAGACCCATTTTCCGACCGATGACAGCTATGACAGCCTATGACAGCTATAAGATATAGTCATCCGATTTTGACCAAAATATGCAAATCTGTTTGAAAGCATAAAATATTAATAAAAGCCGAGCTTGAGGACGCTTACAGTGAAAACAAAAAAGTTTTTCCCACAAAGACCCATTTTCCGACCGATCGGTCCTATGGCAGCTATAAGATATAGTCATCCGATCTGGTCCGTTCCGACATATTAGCAGCGTGCAGTAAAAAGAAGACTCTGTGCAAAATTTCAGCCCGATAGCTTTTAAACTGGGAGACTAGTTTGCGTAGAAACAGACAGACGGACGAACGGACAAAGCTCAATCGACTCAGCTCGGCGCCCTGATCAAGAATATCTATAGTTTATGGGGTCGGAAATGAATATTTCTATGCGTAGCAAACTTTTGGGCAAAATTATAATACCCTTTGCAAGGGTATAACAAGTGAGTACGTTGGTCAAGCCCGACTATAACATACTCTGTACCAGTTAATGCCGTCGCTCGCATTTGTGCATTTGTTATACTCGTTATACGCTGTTATACGCGTTATACGCTGTTACACACTCATCTCTAAGTTTCTTTCTCTCTCTCTCCCAAAGATTAAGTTTATTTCAAAACAGCGGTGGTTGGATGGGTGCGGGATGGGAAGGGGGGGCCGGTTAAAAGTTTTTGCTTATAAATTATGCATCGTTTATCCGATCTTTATCATTCCTTCAGCAAATCTATCAGCGGTGTCACAAAAATCTCTAGAGATTTCATCTTCGGTTGGTTTGCAAATCGCTCGAAAAATTCGTCGGTGTCACAGAACTTCAAAAGATTTCATTTTCCTATTTGAAAATCTAGTTAGAACAGAAGCTGTTCCAATTGAACTCTATCATCTGTAAAAACAGGGCTGCATCTCTCGCAAAAAAATTTTCCTTTTTTTTTAGTTAAGGGGTAATTTGATGTTCAAGTGATATTTATTGATTGTGTTATATGTTTTATGATGCATTTTTAAATTATAATTGAAATTTATATATAATTCATTTCATATTCTTCAAAAATTGCGCCACTCAAGAAGAGTAACTTGCCAGCCCTTAGTCAGCTGGCTCTTACATAGGTGGCGACCAAGCTGCAGATGGCGCCACTTGAGGTGGCTGCTTTTGACAAATACGAAACACTTTGGTTGGTTTTGCAAATTGTTATTAAAACGCAAATTCCAATGTTTAAACTAATCAAATAGTTTATTCATTTGATGCAACATATCCAGAAAAATAATGTTGTTTACATTTCCAAAACTAATTTTACTTGTCAAAATTGTTTGGGTGGTGAATTTTGCTAAATCTCCTGACAAAACACGAGAGATTTGTAACTAACCGAATGAGATTTCTGTGACACCGCTGTATAAATAATTTTGATTACTAGATTTCTCTAAAAGCTACGAACAATTTATCATAAAAACTGTAGGAGATATGACGTTTTTTCCAAATTGCGGAGGCAGGAGGGGGCGTGGCAAAAATTGAAAACAAACTTAATCTGCCTGCAAATATAATGAGTTTTTGTTCCAAACATGTAAAACCTATCTCATACCATCTCTGAGATCTCTTCGTTCATACGGACAGACGGTCTGTCCGACATGGCTATATCGACTCGGTTGATAGCCTCTGCCAGCTCATTGAAGATAGGTAAAGATTGCTTTTGATTGAATTGTGGAAATTCATGAAATAGCTAGACGATCAACCAGCCTCCTTTGTGGTGTTGTGCGTGGATTCTTTTCGGAAAGTTATGAACATATATCATAACTAGACATCGGATTTAATGCACTTTTTTAAATGAAGGTTGATTGAGGTGAAAATTTGGATTTATACTAATTTAATAACCGTCTTTACATTGAAAATTGCATATTCAATATATGCAAATTTTGCATATGCAAACAAATATGCAAAATATGCAATAAATATTCAAAATATGTAATTGTATAAAAAATGTATAAGAATGGCGACATTTGCCAAAATTCTCATTATTGAGCTCTGATTATTATAATGAAAAGATAGATAGATGGCAAATTAAGACGGTTAAATTGAAGTTGTAGACCGAGCAAATGAAAGTTCTAAAATATTGGGAAATTTCTAAATTGTTCATTAATTACAGATTTTGATGAAGATTTTACGGACAGCTAGAGTACACGGGTAAATAAAGGAGATGTGGAACAATTGGTCAAAAAAATCGAGAAATTTCAAAATTTGCCAATTTTTCAAAGGACCTAAGATAACTATGAAGGTTGGATAGATGGCAATTGAAGACGCGTATATAAGAGGCTTAGACAAAAAACCGCGAAAATTGTCAAATTTTCATTTGAGTAGACGGGTAAATATAGGAAGTGCAGATCGAACTGTTAAAAGAACCGCGAAATTTTCAAAATTATTTGAGTTTTGATCTTTCGCGAAATTTTGCAAAATTTGATGAGTTTTGGGAATCATTAAGATGTGATAAATGGCAATTTGGGACGCGTAAATGGTTAAATCCAACGGTCCAAAAAGTTGCAAAATTTATAATGTAGACAGGTAAATTGACGGGTCAAGATCAAGCGGAACAAAAATTCGAATATATACAAAATTTTATGATTAGTTCAGATTAAAGATTGAAGATTTAATAGTTGGCAATTAAATTCGGGTAAATAGGAGGTGTCGGTCAATCGGTTTAAAGAAATTTTAACATTTGCGAACCTTTTATATGAGTTTAGATTGACACGAAGACGGGTATATCGACGGGTAAATAGGAGGTGAAGATCATACGAACCCGAAACTCGTGAAATTAGAAAAAAAAATTAACGAGCTTAAATTATCATGAAGATTTGCTAGATGACAATTGTATATTAAGCTTCACTTCTTCGTATTGTGTTTCAAATTCTAAAGGGGGCGCTGCAATGCACTCCGGGTGCCTGGTATGTAAATATGTATTGCAAAACAGTTTGATGGCAAATCTCTTAGACATTTTTGAATTAAAGCTGTGCTTTTATCACTCATTTTCGGCATTTAAATTGATTACAAGTTGAATTGGTGACGTTGATTTACAAGTTCAAACAGATTTGCAACAAAATCAGAAAATTGTTAGCACTGAAACTTTATGTAATTTCATAAAAACAGGTTTTTTTTTGCATATTTTGCATATTTTTTTATGCAAAACTGTTTTTAGCGGACTTAGATCATTGATCAATCAAAATAAGAAGTGTGCAATCAGAACTTAAATCGGACATGCGGTTCAAAATATGCAAATATGCAAAGTCCGATGTCTAATCATAACTTATTGACCTGGAGCCAGCTATTCAAAGAGGTTATTAAAACAGTCACCCAGTCACATAGAGCAACCAAATTTTAAATGTAGACTCCTTTTGTCTGCACGCCGATCAAGTTTGTTTTGAAATTTATGCCTGGCCCACCCTCGCCTTCACAATAAAAAATATTAAATAGCTTTCACAATTTTAAAAATATCGATCTCAAATTTAAAACTTACATTTATATTTGCAAAATGATCGGCTAATAAATAGCCGAGTTATAAAATGTTTCATACGGGCAGCAAAGGGTATATCGCTCTCGTTTTTATTTGAACTACGAACGCGATTGGTGGAATTTTATGGATCACTAATAGTATTTAAAAATCTTAATTGAAGAATGTTTGTTTTAATTTTCAATAAATTAATGATTGATTTTGAACTAAAGAATGATTCGTACATAATTTAAGTACAGCCAAGTTCAACATTTTTTGAAAAATAAAGACAATTACATGTTGTAGCTTCGCCTTTTGTTAGGATTTACAAATTGTCATATCATCAGAGGAATCAATCTAACGCTTACGTCCATCCCCCCCCAAAAAATGCTTTGCCTAGGCATCAGCTTTCACCCAACCACCAAACTTTCGTTCAATTACAATTTTTGCGTAATCATAAATTAATTGATTAAATTCGATTAAAGACGCCCCAGGACCAGAATGGAGACCGTGTGGCCCAATTAATGCATAGCATCGGTTGTTCAATTGTTGTTCTAGTTCTTACTTGGTCGCAGAAATAAATTGTATTTGTAGACAATTCGGCATAATTGCAGTATTAGAATAGAAAACACACAGATAAAGCGAGCGAGCGAAAGAGAGAGAGAGAGAAATGGAACAGGATAATCACTTTGGGTGGGCCCCAGCGGAAGAATGGCGTTTTATATATTTTTAGTTAGTCTGGGCCAGTAAAGCCAGAAACATGCAAGAAGAGGCTCATCAGCCAGAAACAATTACAAATTTAAATCCCAATTCTAAACGTAATTCACAACAAACTCAAAAACGTCATGTTCGCTTTCAGGAGCAGGATGGTGTTGGCCGTCCACCCGGCTCGAGGCCCTCAAGTGCACCCGCTGAGCCCAATGCCAAGGCGGCGAAGAAGGCCTACAAGAAAATGGAGAAGGAACAGCGGTAAGTAGTAGTATGGGCATTCCCTACCGAAGAAACTCTCGAATCAAACTATTCGCTTATTTTCAATTCACAGTCGCCAGGAGAAGGAACAATCCCGACGCGAGAAGGAGGCCCGCAAGTTGGAAAGAGAGACGGCTCGGCGCATTGAACGCGAGACCGCCAAAATGGAGAAGTTCAATCGACATACCGAAAAGATCTCACGTAGCACCGAACGTATGGCCTACGGCGGTTCTCGGTCCGGTTCTTTAGAGCGGCGACGCAGTGGCGAAGATTCACCCGTGCTCAATCAGTCCACAGTCCATGGCATTGCCTCCCCGAATCGTAGACCCACAATCTTTGATGTCTTCAGGCCGCGTGCCAAATCGGATGCAAAGCGGCAAAAGGATAAACATTTGCTGGATCCCTCTTCCGCTGATAGCAGTGCCACCAGCAGTACATACTCTGTATCTGGGGGAGTCGCTGGTGCTGGCACTGCGCCCGCAGCAACAACGGCAGCAAGCACAGCAGCAACAGGCAGCAGCAGCAATGCTGCTAGCGGTGGCCTTATGAATTCCATGAAAGTGGCCATGCAACACTTTGGACATCGACAACATCCGGCTGTAACGATAACCAATGCCGATGGCACTGTCTCCGCCAAGAACAAGTACAAAGATGGTAGTGCACATCCGCATCAGGGCAGCGATGCGCAGGTGAGTACGCGCCCTGATTTACCATTGAATGTCTTGTATCTCTAACATTCCAATTCTTCTTTTTTTTAGTATTACCATACGGTGACAGCAGTGCGTCCGAATGCCTCCCAGCGCTCGCCCATGACCAAAGTAATGGATCTGTTCCGGCATCGTTCGAATTCGGCGGTCAGTGAGGCAGATAAACGCAAAGCGGTAAGTGTCTAGGCTAAGCTTTTTATGAAAGCTTAAAGCTTTAAGCGCAAAGCTCTTCTGACGTTATTTGTAGGGCTTTTTAGGGTGTCAAGAGTATATGCATTTTTTATAAATTTGATCGAACAGACTGAACAAAGTTTGTACTTCTCTTTAATGCTTCCTTTTGCTCCCTGTCAACCTCTATGAACTTTCAGTTTGCTCTTAAAACGAATAAGAAATTCTTGAAGAATATCTTAACCTTGCCAATTTCGTTTTGATTTGATTGTAATGATCTAAAACAGGGAATCAAACCGAAGTAGAACCGGAATCGTTTACCCAAAAGAATAAATTAAAGATCAGAACCAGAACCGAAACCGATATTTTTAATTTTTTGTGTACCGGTATGCGAAAATCTATATTTTTAGAACTGAAAAAATCGAAAAGAAAATAAACGTTGTTCCGGTACAGTTTCGGTTCTGAGTGCAACATGTAGACTGCAAAGCGTGCCATTAGGTTCGAAGGGAATTTTACGCAATTTGGATAAATTGTAAATTCCTATTTGGCATTTCTCGGACACATTATAATACCAAATCTTTAATTTTCTAATCAATCCAATAAAATACTCATTAAAGAAGTTCGAAAATACTACGTCTAGGGATCTTTACACGATATCGTCTGCAGGGCAACTGAGATATGTCGCTCTTGTTGGATCATGAAAATGGACCAGTAACATAATATTACGATGTATTCTCATCTCACTCGGAGAGTATAAAAGATATCAATATGATAAATTGTACACCATATAGATCACGATATACATAGCTAATATTTACGCATTATAAACTCAAAAATCGTGTTTTTTGAGTTATGACATTCTTAAAGTACAATACAAATTGTTTAGTATAGCTTCAGAAATAAGTTGTCATTCTGTCATAGGAACCATCGGTCGGAAAATGGGTCTTAGTAAGAAAAACTTTTTCCATTTCAATGTTTGCGTCCTCAAACTCGTCCATTATTAATATTATATGCTTTCAAACAGATTTACAAACTTTGGTCATAATCGGATGACTATTTCTTATAGCTGCCATAGGACCAATCGGTCGGAAAATGGGTCTTAGTGGAAAAAACTTTTTCGTTTTCAAGTAAATCGTTCTTAAGGTCAGTGATTCTTAGTATTAAACGCTTTCAAACTAATTTGAAAAAGTTGATCGACTTCGGGTGACTATATCTAATGATTGCCATAGGACCGATCGGTCGAAATTTGTCTTAGTTAGAAATTTTTTTGTTTTTAATGTTCGCGTCGTTAAACTTGCTGATTACTAATTTTAATTTGGTCGAAATCGGATGACTATATCTTAAGGCTTGCATAGGACCGATCGGTCGGAAAATGAGTCTTAGTGAGAAAAACTTTTTATACCCTTGTACAGGGGATATTAAAATTGTCCAGATGTTTGTAAGTTACAAATTGTAACGCATAGAAGGAAGCATCTCCGACTAGAGGTGGGCGCGGGCCGGGCTTTTTTTCGTGGCCCGCTGGCTTACACAGGCCCGGAGCGGGCCCGGGCCTTAAAATTAAGATTCGTGCGGGCTTCGTGCGGGCCCGGGCCTTAGCAAAAAGGCCCGGCCCGTAAAAGCCCGAAATAGGCCCGAAAACAATTTTGATTTGTTCGCGCTATTTTTGTTTATGCTCGAATTAGAACCGCCATTTATCGCATTTTAATTGTTTATCGATACTACTATCGATTTGCTTATACAGATTTTACTTGTTTGCACACGGTTTCTTCCGGCAATCGCTCATTTGGTTGGGCTTTTCTTGAACCCTCCTTATAGAGAGATGAATTTCCTCTCAGAGGAAAAAAGAAATAATGTGTTAGCTACGGTAAAAGCAATGCTCTCCGAATTTATATGTGATCATGAATATAGTAGCTTTGATGACATAACTAATAACATAAGCCCAAATAATTCCGAAAATGGAATGTTTGCTGAATTTTTAGACTTAAGTTATATAAAAAAACGAAAAGTTGAGAAAAACGCTATCGACATACAGCTTGACAAATATTTGGCCTATCCAGCAGCTCCTGGCACACATATTTTAGAATTCTGGAAAAATGCAAGGGACTTAAAATACCTTCCCAAATTAGCTCGGACCATTCTGGCTATTCCCGCCAGTTCGTCTACGAGCGAAAGGCTTTTTTCAACATCGGGCCATGTTTTAAATGAAAAACGCACTAGGCTAAAAAGCACAAATTAAGAAAAAATTTTATTTTTAAATAAAAATATGACATAGTTTGTTTTTTATTAAATACATAACAATATTCATGTATGTATACCTTAATAAATATGTACTTATATATATCTATAAATTGCATGTCTTTTAAATTTCCTTATATGTGTAAATAAGTTTCGTGCCGGGCCGGGCCGGGCCCGGGCCTTGGTGAAAAAGTTTCGTGTTGGGCCGGGCCGGGCCTCTCAAAAAAGAGTTCGTGTTCGTGCGGGCCCGGGCCTCAAAATACAGGCCCGCGCCCACCTCTATCTCCGACCACATAAAGTATATATATTCTTGATCAGCATGACGAGCTGAGTTGATATAGCCATCTCCTCCGTCAGTTTATAAGCTATCTTAACAAAACTTTGCACGAAGCCTTTTGGTACAAATACGCTGCACATTTGTCGGAACCGGCCGGATCGGATGACTATAGCATGTAGCTGCCGTAGGAACGATCGGTCGAAAAACTAGTTTTAGTGAGAAAAACTTTTTTTGTCTTTAATGCAAAAGCCCTCAGTCCTCGTATTTATAAGTTTTCTATGCTTTTACACAATTCCACCAAGTTTTATGAAAATCGGCCAACTATATAGTATAGCTGCCATACAAAAGATATGTCTGAAAAAAAGTCTTAGTATGAAAACCTTTTTTGTTTTTCATGCTATCTCTCTAAAATTTGTTACTGATCAATATTATATGCTACCACACAATTCTGCCAAGTTTGATTCAAATCGGATGACTATAGCATATAGCTGCCATAGGAACGATCGGTCGAAAAGTAGTTCTAGTGACAAAAACTTTTTTGTTTGCAATGGTAACGTCTTTTTACTTTCCAATTATGAATATTATCAGTTTCTACACAATTTTGGGAAGTTCGTTAAAAATCGGATGAATATATCGTATAGCTGCCATATAACAAACTGGCAAGCAAATGGTCAAAGTAATGGCTCCATCTACAGCCGAGTTTGGGAAAAAACTCAGATAAGAATGTTCGGCGAAATTCATTTAAAACCTAAATTTGATAAATTATACAACCTACAAGGGTATATAAACTTCGGTCGAGCCGAAGTTAGCTTTCCTCTATTTTTTGTTTTCAATTTTATCGTTCTTAAACTCGGCAATTGTTAATTTGATATGTTTTCAAAAAGATTCACGAAATTTGGTTAAAATCAGTTGTTTTTCGGTCGGTAATTGGGTTTTAGTTAGGAAAATGTTTGTTTTTTATGTAACCGTTCTTAAACCGTTCAAAAACAGCATTTGCAAGGGTATAAAAACTTCGGAGCTTCGTAAGTTAGCTTGGCCTTCTCGTTTGTTTTCAATATCATCGATCTTAAACTCGGCGATATTGTCAATTTGATATGTTTCCAAAAAGATTCGCGAAATCTGTCTGAAAATGGGTTTTAGTTAGAACATTTTTTGATTTTAATGCGATATTTCTGATATTTCAAAAACAGCATTTGCAAGGGTATAAAAATTGAAAATTTGGGTAAATCGACCAAGTAAGGAATCTTTTTGGCCATATTTAATCAACTTATTTTCGTACGAAACCATTGATTTTGTTTTAAGTCCTGCAACATCTACAATCACGACTAGACATCGGATTTTGCATAATTGCATATTTTGAACCGCATGTCCGATTTAAGTTCTGATTGCACACTTCTTATTTTTATTAATCAATGATCTAAGTCCGCTAAAAACAGTTTTGCATAAAAAAATATGCAAAATATGAAAAAAAAAACCTGTTTTTATGAAATTACATAAAGTTTCAGTGCTAACAATTTTCTGATTTTGTTGCAAATCTGTTTGAACTTGTAAATCAACATCACCAATTCAACTTGTAATCAATTAAAATGCGGAAAATGAGTTATAAAAGCACAGCTTTAATTCAAAAATGTCTAAGAGATTTGCCATCAAACTGTTTTCAATACATATTTACATACCAGGCACCCGGCGTGCGTTACTGCGCCCCCTTTAGAATTTTAAACACAATACGAAGAAGTGAAGCTTAATATACAATTGCCATCTATCAAATCTTCATGATAATCTAAACTTATGAAATTTTTTTTTCCAATTTCACGAGTTTTTGGTTCGTATGATCTTTACCTCCTATTTACCCGTCGATTTACCCGTCTTCGTGTCAATCTTAACTCATATAAGAATTTCGCAAATGTTATTGATTGACCGACACCTCCTATTTGCGCGTTCTTAATTGCCAACTATTAAATCTTCATGATAATCTGAACTAACCATAAAATTTGGTATATATCCGGATTTTTGGTCCGCTTGATCTTGACCCGTCAATTTACCTGTCTATATTATAAATTTCGCAACTTTTTGGACCGTTGGATTTAACCATTAACGCGTCCACAATTGCCATCTTTTACATCTAAATGATTCCCAAAACTCATAAGATTTTGCAAATTTCGTGAAAAATCAAAACTCAAATAAAAATTTTGAAAATTTCGCGAATTTTTTAACAGTTCGATCTGCACTTCCTATATTTACCCGTCTACTATTGCTGTCTATTAAGTCTTCATATAATCTTTGGTCTTATGAAAAATTGTCAAATTTTGGACCTGTTCAATCCACGCCTCTTATTTACCAACGCCTGCGCTTTCGTAAATACTCAAATGAAAATTTGACAAATTTCGTGGTTTTTGGTCCAAGCCTCTTATATACGCGTCTTCAACTGCCATCTATCCAACCTTCATAGTTATCTTAGGTCCTTTGAAAATTTGGCAAATTTTGAAATTTCGCGATTTTTTTGACCATTTGTTCTACATCTCCTTTATTTACCCGTGTACTAAAGCCGTCCGTAAAATCTTCATAAATATCTGAAATTAATGAACAATTTAGAAATTTCCCAATATTTTAGAACTTTCAAGGTACACCTTTCATTTGCTCGGTCTACAACTTCCATTTAACCGTCTGTATAAGAAACCTATACATTCTTTATAATTATCTAAGCTCAAGAATGATAATATTGGTAAATTTCGCCATTTTTATACATTTTTTTATACAATTTCATATTTTGCATATTTATTGCATTTTTTGCATATTTGTTTACATATTTTACATATGCAAAATATGCAAAATTTGCATATATTGAATATGCAGTTTCCAATGGAAAGTGGGTTATTAAATTAGCATAATTCCAAATTTTCACCTCAATCAACCTTCATTTAAAAAAGTGCATAAAATCCGATATCTAATCATGACTTTTTAGACAAATTTTCATCAAAATTTGGGCAAATTAAAAATAAATTTTAATATTTTTTTTTCCAAAAAAAAACGAGTACCTAACTCGTTCAGACTCGTGAGGTCAAAAATTTGAATGGTTAAAATTTCGGTAACCCCAAAAATATTTTCCTATTCCCCCGCCCATCTCTATACTAAACCTTCTAAAGTATTTGAAAGCTTTACAGCTTTGCTTGTGCTCAGAAAGCACTCTCCCTTTAACTGTCCAAGGAATATATGTATGTATATTGCTAATCAGTGATCTATGGGTACACCAGGTGCACAAATGCCTCACTCTACTTGGGCTATTAAGCTAAACACCAAGCAGTCTCACAATTAAAAATTTTCCATTATCAGTAAAGATCGTCCAATCGATGACCCTCTGCACTCTAAAAATAATAATGAGCAATTTTTTGTTTTTGTATACCGATTTGAAAAGCGATAGGCCTAATGCAAAGTGATTGATAAGCAGCGATTACAATTTGTGCACAATAAATATGTAGCTTTTTATCGTTTGGCCACACGCGCAATTATAAACAATAATAAATAAATGAGTCTTGTAGGAATTTGTCATTAAACGTCATGTCTAACGTTATCAGATCCTTAATATAGACAGAGAAATAAAGAAAAAGAGAGAGATAGAGAGAGAGATGTGGGAAAAGCTTTCACCCTAAACAGGTGATCGATTTAACAGCTGTGCCGGCGCCTCTCTTTTTAAAAGCTTGGAACGACAAACTTTCTTTGCTCTCGCCAGTTGTCTTACAGTTTTTGGACTTTGCGGAAAAGCTACACAGACGCGTGCACTCACACATATATTACGTATACGCCACAGTTGTTGTCAATTTTTCGCCGTTTTCTTCATTCCGTACGCTACGCTTTGTGTTTTTATTTTCAATTGCATTTCCAATTGGACAGATCGACCGAGCGACGCGCGCGCGAGCCTTCCCAAAAGAAAACAACAACAACGCGCGTGTGTGTTTGTGTGTGTGATAAAAAGAACAAACAAATACAAATTATTTTGGGTTTGTTTTGTGAAAGTGTTTAAAAAATTCCAACAAAATATTATAAATCTGTCTAATGGAATTTTAGTGATTACAAAAGCAACAAAATTGTAAAATAAACCAACAATTTGTTTTTTTTTCATTCAAATAGAACTCAACTAGTTATCTCCACTTCCGTCTGCTGTCCGCCTTCTTTGATTTTAATTTTCAAGTTCATTGACAACAACAAAATAAATTAATTTTTTTTTGTCTACTATCTATCTAGCTACATTTCCACATGATTATTTAATTAAATTAAATTTTATTTTTCAACCCATGGAAATAATGCTAAAACTAAAAAGACAAAACTGTCGGCAAAATAAATGGCAAGCATGTGATGTGTCATGTTGTTGTTGCTTTTCTATTATCGTCTTTAGGAAATTTTGTAAATTGTTTTGTTTGACGGCATATTAATATTTTAAGCCATTTCTTTAGTTGCTAATTTGTTAAGTGTCGAAAAGTAGGCGCTCACACAATGCCATAGCATAAAACTTGATTTTGTAAAAAAAAAAATATTTAACTAAATCGTCACAATTTAACACTGATTAGGGTTTTATTTACCTAACATATACGTGAACCTAACCTAGCTTATTGTTGGCAAGGAATTACCATGACAAACTTGACAGAATGGTTCCCATTTTCAATTTCGAACAAATTATGATTTCATTTTATTCATCTTAAGAGATCAATGTAGTTTCATCTTGGAATTCTAAGATGATTCTAAGATTGTGGTCCTTTGCGATCTTGTAAGTCAAAATTTTATGCATTTTGTTGTACCGTACCGAACCGCTTATCTTTAGCCCAATTTTCATCAAAATTTGATCACATAATTTGTTCTCCACTTAATATTACTACACTAAGTATCCATTTGGTATCCATTTGGACTAGATATTGTTAATATTCTTATTCGGATATTAAAATATTTATTTAATGTTAAATTGATCTTAGATTTTCATCCAATGGAGCTGACAAATGTCAAAAGGTTTATAATATATATAAAAAAAAAGTATATGAAAACAAAAGTATCCATTCCAAATGGATCTTCATGAGCTGTTTTTTTCTGTGTACACAAGGATCGGCAATGGCAGCAGAGACTTAAAAACATGGAGCTTCAAAGCAGCTTTGGTCAACGAGAGCCAACGAGGCCAAAAAGTGAGAGTGTATGGGTGTGCGAAAACCATCCCTATTCTCCGATTCCCTCTCACAGTACCACCGCTAAGTATTACTTCTCAAGAGGGAGATGGCATGAAAGCCTCAACTAGATCCATGTCTAGGATTTGCGCGACGCAAGGTCTTGATGATTTCTGCTTCCATGGTGCAAATTGCATTCCAATTGCTTTGCGAGCTTAGTAGAATATCCATCAAGTCAACGAATGTGAATAGTCTCCTAATGCCTATGCTTAGCTCTTTCCGTTCTGCAGAAAATCTCGGAAAGACAAAAAAGACATGCTCTGAGTCTTCCATGGAGCGCGCACAGATTGTGATCCGTGTTGATCTGTCTCGTGCTTTAAACCTTTAAAGATAGGATTTAAAGCAACCGTGTCAAAGAAATCGGTTTGTCCGTGTTTTCTAACAGTCTCCTTGTCCAGCTGCCAAGACACTGTTCGGAAGCCACTTATCACTCGGAGGCCACATCTTCAGTACGCGTCTTTGCAGCCACTTCTGTAAGAAGGGACCACCATCACAGGGGCCCATAGTGGCAATGCATATAAAATAATAGACCTGACCACATTGCAGATTAGCCATCTGCTTCGCTGTCGAGGTCCGCCAATGTTCGCCATTATGCCCGGTTAATGCATTTATGGCTTTAACGGCCTTCTCTTCTACCTACTCCAGGTGGCTATGGTCTAGCATTACACTCAAGTATTTTATGGCCTCCTTCGATCTTATCAGCTGCTCTCTGACTCTCACGCTAGCACTACTGCTTATGAGAACAGACTCGGTTTTGTGGGGGGCCAAGCTTAGCTCATTTGCGTCGAGCCATTCGGTGACTAGTACCACAGTCTCCATGGTTTTAGCTTCGACGTCACTATGGTTTTTAGCCACTGCAGTGATGGCGATGTCCTCTGCGAAACCTACGATTTGCACTCCAGACGGTGTGTTAAGGCGAAGAACTCCGTCGTACATTATGTTCCACAGCATTGGCCCTATAACTGAGCCTTGTGGAACGCCGCCTCTGACCCGATGTGGCCTTAGTATGTGTAAATAGCGAAATGTTTTCGGCCTCTGGGGGGTACCGGTGACCATCGCTGCTTTAAAGCTCTCTGTTCTTAGCTTGGGCTTGCTGCGTTGGCAGCAGAGAATTCCAAAAATCACTTTTTTCTCGTATTCATCAAACACAATCAAGAAAACTCAGCGTTGAATAAAACCATCTTCATACCGGCAATCGCATCGAGCGGTTGAATGTGAGTCGTCCTATCGAACATGTTTGTGTAAATTTAATGCGCCTACAAAACTCATCTTTGATTTAAATTCATCGTCAGGCAGATCGAACATGTTTGCAAGTAAATCGGCTTTAGTCCTCACCAACACAAGCAACTTTGTCTGTTTTTACCGTTTTGGTTGGCGCCATAACTCAACCAGTTTCGCCAATTTAGCTATTTTCCCACCAGATCTACCTATTTTTTAAGGTTGAAAGCCGGAAACTGTTCCGTTTTGCCAGAAACTGCTATTCTAGCTATTTTCAAAAAAGGTATTCGCCATTTTCTAGTTATTTCTGTAATTCCAAAATTAAAATTCGAATTAATATGAAATTGTTTTTGCTATTTTAAACGTCTAACAATATTCTGTTTTTAATACGAATATATTGAAAACTATAAATCTTGAAATCTGGCTCATGTTTCATCACTTTCTTTGTGTATTTTAAATTATTTAGGTTTGTTCTCGTTTCAATATTCTGCTGATCGCAATTTTTAAAAGCTCTGAATCGAAATTGGAAAATGTTTTGAGTTCCAAGAAACGATAAAACAGTTTGTCATCGAAACACTCGAATAAAGTTAAATCGAAAAAGATCAGGGCCGGCCAAATGGAGAGGACAGAAAAATGTGACTGTCTCTCTCTAACAGTTAGTGATACATGACTTCGGCGAGCGTTCGGTGTGTATGACTTTGGTCACCGATGGTAATGGGTTGGCCGGCTCTCTCTTCCATTTCTATCGGCAGCGCTGCTCAGCCCATGCAAAAACTCATACGAGGTGATTCTGGATCAATCGTTATTGAGTTGAGCCGAACGAACATAAACATCTTTTGATGCGATCCACGAATCGATCCAAATTTAGAGTTTTCGGAGTTGAAGAAGTGCTGCTCCTGCTATACAAATAGTAGTCGGAAGGGGCAATGTCGGAGCTATACTGCGGCTGGGTTGGGCCCTCCCATTTCAGCATTTCAAGTTATGTTTTGACCGGCTGCGATACATGTGGCAATATTATTATAATGTTGCAAAATTACCTTGTCTGTCGTGCCTTTGTTTTTATTCAAACGCTCAAACGCATCAATGGAGTTCGGTGGAGTTGCCCTATGATGGTTTCACCCGGTTATAGAAGCTCTTAGTACACCACGCCCAATTGATCCCAACAAATACAGAGCATATGACCTTGCCACCCTGAATATTCGCCTTTTTGTCTTATGGCCGCGCGGCCCGTATGATTTTTTGCGCTTGGAGCACACAAAAACTATGTTGTGTACACTTCAGCGAAACGACAAATACTGAAAAAGATGAGGCTATTGATGAGGCTTCAAAATAAAGTTGTTCTATTCGATTTGAATACAAGTGACGCCACCTTTAAAGCGTGCTTGAAAGCTTTCCGCTTATAAAACAATCGCAATGAGAAATCGTTAAAACATATTAAACTGAGTTTCAATCACAGACTCATCTTATCAGTGACAGAAATGAACTAAGCATAATTAGATTTTTTTTATTACAAAAAATTAAACATTGATTAGTGTACTTCTTTCGTATAGCTCTGCATAAACAAGCACAATCTCTGAGAGTCGATTGGAATATGTACAAGACAAAATGTGACTGTAATAATCCCTTATTTTAAGTTGAACCTTCAACTGACTTCCAAATAAAAACTAATACCACTGCAAATGTCATTACCTTAAAAGCTCGTTACAAAGATCATGCATTATTCGCGCTAAAAATAAGTAAAAGTGTTAGAGTACCGACACAAAGTAGCTGCTGATAACGCAACTGCTTGCTGTTATAACGACTCCCATAAATAGAAATTATTTAAATAAAGCCAAACTTTAACAAATACACTGAGAAAAAAATCAATCTAAAACCAAGATTATAATCTTGAAACGAGAGGAAACGGTGTCAGAATTCGACAGAGACAAGATAATCTTAACTCAAGATTATACAGTTGCGGCAAAAATAATAGCACTGCGTCATATAAAATTCTTTGATGCAATACATCTTTTGTTTTTTTTGTAATTGGTTTAATAATTTTGTTGTACAGTATAGGCTTACATGTGATCTCTCTGAGAGTAATGTGTTAATGCTCAATTTGCTAACGGTTTTTTCTGTATAAGGCATCTCAGCAAACGAAGTGCAAAACAGAGCGGTAAAAAAAAATAGCACTGATAACGGATTTTTTGAGATTCCGAGGAACAGACTGCAGGTTTTCGGCGAATTGCAAAGTCGAGTCGCCACACTATCATTAAGTTCAAAAAAATTATTAATGATGGGTCGCGGAAAGCATTGTAGTGACGAAATGAGGGAAATCATTAAAAAGCTTATCGAGGAAGGCAACACCTACGCTCAGGTGGGGCAAATCGTCGGTTGCTCCAATAAAATGATTAGTAATGCCTTAAATTATAAAAATAAACAAGAAACACGCGGTAGAAAGGTCGCAATGTCTAATTTGCTGGTGAACAGACTGGTTCGCGAGTGCAAGAAGGCCCCCTTTAAGCCGGCTACTGAGCTAAAGAAGGAGCTTAACATATCGGCTTGCATTAGGACAGTTCGGAATCGCTTAAAAGATTATAAATTAAGTGCCCGTAGTCCGAGAAAAGTTCCACTTTTGAATGCGAAGCATGTGGCAAAAAGAATAGAGTTTGCCAAAGAGCACCTGAATTGGCCGGCAGAAAAGTGGAGAAACATCCTATGGTCGGATGAAAGCAAAATCGTGCTATTTGGAGGAAGAGGATCTCGATCCTATGTACGGCGACCTCCCAATTCGGAATACCGCCCGAGTTTCACCTGCAAGACCATAAAACACGGTGGAACGAGTATCATGGTTTGGGCATGCTTTTCTTATTACGGAGTGGGTCCAATACATTGGATAAAAGGTATTATGGATCAACATGTCTATTGCGATATTTTGCAAACAGTGATGCTGCCTTATGCGGAATACGAAATGCTGTTGTTTTGGGTCTTCCAACAGGATAACGACCCTAAACATACCAGCAAGAAAGCTCGTAAGTGGTTTCAAGACAGATCCCTTCACCTAATGGATTGGCCTGCTCAGTCTCCAGACTTAAACCCGATAGAGAATCTTTGGTCTGATGTAAAAAAATATGTTTCCAATGCAAAACCAAGGAATAATCAGGAGCTCTGGGCTATCATTCAAGAATCATGGAGCAGTATTCCACGGGAAAGGTGCCAAAATTTGGTCAATTCTATGACGAGACGTTGTGCTGCTGTCATTGCTGCCAAAGGTTTTACAACCAAATATTAATACACTATATCGATGAAGAATACAAATGAATACAAATATTCCAGAACTTCGCGGTTTTTTTTCGTTTTTTTTTTCGTTTTCTTAAGTTATTTTTGAAGTAGTGCTATTTTTGTTGCCGCCTAAAATGTTCAACGTTCACATTCTTAATGTAAATATTTCAATTTCATGTTATTATCGACGACACTTGCATTGTATTTCGATAAATTAGAGCCTAAAGTAAAAATAAAAGCCTTAAACAAGTTAAATATATGAATAATTATTAAACAAATGATCAATAAAGAAAAATGTATGTCATGGTGCTATTATTTTTGCCGCAGCTGTATGTAAATACGCAAAATAGTCATGATCCTGGCCCAAGTTTTCCATGTCGCGTTATCTTCAAGCTTCAGTCCAACTCCGTGATCAGCGGCTAGAAGCATTGCAGATCCTAGGTATCCTTCTTTCTACCATGGTTATGAAACCATGGAAATGAAAAAAAAATATACAAAATCTACACGAAAATGTAGGATTTCTACACGTTTCGACCGGGATTTTCAATGAAATGAGAAAACTAAACGCGGCGTGCAGAAAAGCTACACGCCACGTGTTGAAATGAGAAAGCTAAACGCAGCGTGCAGAAAAGCTACATCAACGTTATGGGCAGAAAAATTCCGGTTAAAACGTGTAGAAATCCTACATCTTCGTGTAGATTTTGCATATTCTTTTTTCTCTGTGTATATTAAGTTTAAGTAAAAGTATGTAACAGGGAGAAGGAATCATTTCCGACCCTATAAAGCATATATATTCCTGATCAGCTTTAACAGCCGAGTCGATATAGCCATGTCCGTCTGAGATAGAGGTTTGATATGTATGGGACATGTATTTCTTATACTTGCAGGCATATTAGGTTTATTTACAATTTTTGCCACGCCCCCTGCCGCCCCCGCAATTTGGAAAAAACGTCATATCTCTTACAGTTTTCATGATAGATTGTTCGTACCTTCTAGAGATATTTAGTAATCAAAATTCTTTATTTGCTGATTTGCTGAAAGAATGATAAAGATCGGATGAACGATACTTAAGTTATGAGCAAAAACGGCCAATTAACACCCCCCAACCACCCTCCACCAATAACCACAGCATTCTCTTAAACGGCAATTTTTGTGAGAGAGAGAGAAAGAGAGAAACTTACAGATGAGCGCGTATAACTCGTGAGCAAATGCGAGCTGCAACATCAAGGGTACAGAGTATGTTATAGTCGGGCTTGACCGACTTTCGTTCTTGTTTTTCCTAATGATCTAAGAATAGTCAATTAATTTACAGTCTATTTCTGACATTTGCCTACAAAATATAGTAATTGGGGTTGTCAAGTAATCTATTGAGAACACACTTTTGTATTCCGGACATAATGGATCTGATGTGGCAATGCAATCTAAGGGAAAGTTCAAACGACTGATTTCAATTGCCAGTTTGGCATGGTGCAATTTAACTTTAATAACATTAACTTAATTTCAGTTTGAATTTATGTCTAACCCTCTTCATCATCTTCAGCCGTATAATAACATTCCTCATACTCCGAAAACTCTGATTCGTCTACATTGTTTCCAGTCGTTTTGTCAGACTGTGTGTCCAAATCAATGTACAAATCTTCAGATTTAAATGTTTGTTGTTTAGAAGCTTGGCTAGTTTCGTCTGAAGTCTTTTCTTTGATATCTTCTTTTGGCTCATCAACTGCATTGGGTTGCAGGACATATTGTTGAATCCAACGTTGTTGTTCTGCGTACATTTCCTGCAGTTGTTTCTGTGTGGGCTTAAATACAGTTGGTTCTTTAGGATATATCACAACGGGTTGTTCCTTAAGCGATTTGATTATAACTTCTTTAGTGTATTTGTCGTTCGACTTGGTGATGAAACTTTTGGCCATTTTTAATGTTTTCTTGTGATTCATAATGTAAATGGCTATTTTCTCCTGACGCCTCATCCTGCGTCTCTCCTTTTGCGGTCTTACATTAGTGGGATCTGTACGCACCATTATATGATATCCTTCGATTGTTTCAAATATCTCCGACAGTTCATTCATTTTCAAGCGTAATAAGGCAAGTTGGAACTGGGTATTGGTGTCAAACAGATTGAAGATGCCCAGATCACCACCCCGTCGAGCCGTGCAACAATCAGAGATGGCCCGTGCCATTTCTCCGAATCTGCATTCACCGCTCACAATCTTGTTACGCGCATCCAGAATTCTCTTGTAGGCCTGCGCCTTACTCAAGGTGACCATCATATTATTAGGTAGGCGCCATGAGCGGGGATAGTCCACATCGTAGTGCTTCACTAGTATGTAACTGCAACGGAATTGAGTCCAGGGATAAATCAATTCATCTTTATCCTTACGATCCGGATGTGGATAGACACTGAGTGGATATTGATGGTACCTCTTACGCGTGTGCGTATTGTAGAAGAAGACTTCATTTTTATAACTCAATATACATTCCTCCCAGCCCTCGGGCAGCTTCGCCCCACCATTATAAGGGATGCTATACAAGCCAAATCCTTCGTAATATAAAAATTTACTGGTGCTGTCGGTCCAACTGAAATTGCTAGTATCTGTGGCTTCCGGAGACCCAGGCGGTGACATTTCTTCATCATCATCATCATCGACACGGAATATCTCGAATGAACTGTTTGCAAAATTTGAACTCATTTTTGGAAATTGTAAAAATTTATTGTACGAATATTTTTGTATATATTTCGGTTGACTGAATACGAACTAGTCTATCTGCTTCTCAGTATGAAGTGAGGGCTTCTTTCGACACTGACTTAACAACACCCGAGTGATTGATCCATTTTTTTTTTATAGTTCAATTTCAACACAACACTATAAAGTTGATCAAGTCGAGACCAAAAAATTCTGAAAAGGTATAAAACTAAAACAAAAACCTTAGATGCCGTTTTCTTTATATTGCAATATGCAGTTTTCAGCTTCTAATTCGGATTCGCAACTGGAATTTCGTTTTGACTTCTTAGAGGAAGTTGTTGTTGTTGTAGCGGCTCCTGTGGATGAGAGTAATATGGTACGCATATGTTGGGGGGAAAATAGAAAGAAAAGTTTAGAGTGAAAAAATTTTGAAAGTAGAAGGGGGGAGTGTGTAGATTAGAGGGGGGTTATGGTGTTGTGGGCGAGGAATATTGCTGCTTAGACAGGGTGTGTCCAGAGGTGTATTGGTGTTAGCTGTGTAGGGACAGCTGGGCAGTGGAAAAGGTGATTGACACTGCCTGGTTGATCCTTGCTAGGTAGCTATTTAGCGTCGCAGAGTACCCTGAGCAAAGTTGTGCCAATGTTGTCCGGATGCTTCTGGGCAGGGTTTTATCGGCGTCTCCCTCCCAGAACAACGTTTGGTTTCAAACGACTTATCGCTTCAGCCACGGTACTCTGGTGGAAGGCGTTTCTCGCATTAATAGCTTCTCTTAGAGAAAGTCGTTGCTCTTGGCATTCTTAAGTAGTTTATACGCAAATCCAAGTTGATGTATGTAAAAGAAGTTGTAGATCCAACGCATTGCAAGGTCCAAAAAATCGAGAATTTTGAATGAAATTTATGCACTTTTGCATTCGCTCGGTTGAGACACCTCCAAAACATGGGTTTTAAACGTATCTCAAAAGCTTCGTACACTTTTTTGATGTTTGGTAACAAAAGTGGTGGTTGCTAAATCAGGGTTATGTGAGAGCGCTCGCATTGTTATGAGAGAGAATGATTCTTTTTTTTTTTTTTTTTTTTTTGTGTTTATGTTACCCTAAAACCCGTAAGTAATGGGGGATTATTTGGCCGCCCACTTATTTGATAAGTGGAAATCGCCACGGCAACTGTTGGAAGTTTGCTGTTTTTCTATTTAGTTACAAATCTATGTTGATTTCCTCTATGAATTCGAAAATTTCTTGGTAGTCGTCAATGCTTTTCTGTTTAAAGAACGTGTATATGTTGTTGTACAAAATTAGCGATGGGAAGCGTTGTCTTGTCGTGCGATATTTTTCACAGTTAAAGATTATGTGCGAAGCGTCATCGAATTCATCGCAATTATCGCATTTGTTATCGTTTTTCACATGCATCTTGGTTAGTGTGTAATTATCGAAGGCATTTCCACTTAACAGTCTGTTTATTAGTTTTATTTCCTTTGGTTTGTAATTGCACCTTTTGTCCTTGAACCAAGGTTTGTTGATCGTAGCTGGGAAGAGATCACAGTATCCCCTGGCTTTTTGTGCTAAAAAGTCAGCATATTCTTTTTCCCAGTCGTCCTTGATACTTCTATATATATTGCAGATTGCATCTTTTAAGCTCCATTTCATTGCCATAAAATTTCCTTCTTGTGGAGCATCCTTTGCCTTTCTGTCCACAATCTCGTTTTGCTCTATTGCCATATGTCCAGGGATATAATGGATTTCCGCTGCGAGTATCCTCGAGTGATTCTGAATTTTCTGTCTAATGTTTTTTGCTATGTAATTACATTGCTCTTCCTTTCCTAACAGGTTCGCACCATTTTTGCTGTCTGTGAGTATGGCAACATGAGAAAAATGTCTAGAAATGGCATGGTCTACTGCTTTCTCTATAGCAATGAGTTCAGACGAGAGAGATGATAGAATTTTATCTGTATAATAACTAGCTGTAAACCCTGAGTTGTCTTCTAAGAATGCCGCACTAGTGTGCCGATTTTTTACTGAACCATCTGTATAGTACAAGTTGAAACCTCTACTTTTAAGATAAACAGATTTTTCTTGAAAAAGAGTACGGATACATGTCTCGCTAATGGATCTTTTGTTTTTGGCTGTTCCCTTAAAAAAGTCTATGTCTACTTTTAGCTTATTACATTGTATATTTCCTGATCCTACTCCTTCTATGCGTCCTAAGATTTCTTCAAACTCCCTATAAACCCTACTGTAGCTAGTATTTATTCCTAAGTTTTCCCTAATTGTATCACATATTGGTAAATTGTATGCGAACGATTTGGCTAACTCTTTAGCAGTGAGGAATTTGTACCTGTATTCAGAAGGCAGCTCAGCAGCCATGTGATATATAACCGGGACTGGAGTACATTTGATAAGCCCTAGGGCCTTCCTAAGATGTTGATTTGTATGAACTTTGACTTTACCCATTGCAGTTTTAGACAGGTTGCTGAAGGAGGAGCATGCGTATTCCAGCCTGCTTCTTACAAACGCTTTATGCAAAATTAGACTTTTCTCCGGATTAACCCCGAATCTACAACCACTAAGCAACCCCAAAAAAGCGCAACTTCTATTTGAGTCTGATATAGCCTTATCCACATGAGAGCACGCTGAGTTGTTTGCTGCTACTACTCTACCCAGATATCTTATTTGATCTACCTCCTTGATACATATCCCCTGATGAGAAATGTTCAATTGCACTCTACGATTATTAAAGTGAATCACACCGGATTTATTTGGGTTGAAGGATAAATTTATTAATCTACATTCTTCTTCAAAAAGGATCATACTACGCTGTAAGATATCTCTGGCCTGACTGAGATCCTTGTGGAAGCACACTAGAAAGAAATCATCCGCATATTGGAACAAAACGCTATTCGTACCGTTCAGATTATGCAGATCAGCAGTATAAATGTTGAAAAGTGTTGGACTCAGACAACTACCCTGATAAACTCCTCTGTCAACCTCAAGCTTACTATTTCCTTTAACAAGAATGCGTCTTCTCAGAAAAGATATAATCCAAGCTACCTGCCAGGAGTCAAATTCCATATTATTCAACTTTATCTCAAGGGTGTCTATTTCTACGCAATCAAAAGCTTTTTGAAGGTCCTGGCAAGCTGCCACCACCTGATATCCCTTCACTTTTAGCGCTTGGACCTTGTTTACAAGATCATTTATACACTGAGCCGTGGACCTGTGTTTTCTGAAAGCGTAGGACCTTTCTGGCAGGAGATCTTGTTCTATGATATGTTCTTCGAATTTCCTTTTAATTAAAGCCTCAATGGCTTTAAACAGTGTGCTAAGTAAACATATCGGCCTATAATTGCTGACTAGAGATGCGTCAGAGTTCTTTTTAGGGACTGGAACCACCTGAATCTGTCTCCAGCTTTTAGGGATGATACCTGTCTCCCATATATTAATTAGTATTTTAAATAAATCTAACTTTTTGTCAGGGGGTAAAGCTTTAATCATCTTATAAGCTATAGAGAGAATGATTCGTCTTGAAGACTTCCGTCAAACAAATGGTCGTGTACCACTCAGAATTGACCGTCCTACGCACACTGGAGATATTGATCCCAAATTTGGCTTGTACGCATATTTTGGACCCCAAAGACGACTTGCAAGGATTCACTCAATTTAGACCAATATTTTATATAGCTGCCATATAACCGATCTGGCAGATTTGTTCCAACCTTGTGGATTCTTATGCTACTAAACTGATAATTGGTTTGTACTCGTGTTTTTAGCTTCTAATATACGACTTACAAAATCGTGTTCGACTTGGACCATTACTTCGTATAGCTCCCATATAGCCGATCCGGCCGATTTGAGCTAACTTTGTTGGTTTTTAAGCTATTTAACTGAATTTTAGTTTGAACATGTATTTACTCGTGCTGGAACATCTGGATTAGTTTACAACTTTACGCTGTATGTTGGTGAAGGCACCTGCTCTTATTTTGGATTGGGAATATCATCGGATGTAGTATTATATTTAGCAAAAGGGCTTCCCGAAGGCAAACCTTTCAAGCTTTATTTTGACAATTGGTTTACGTCAGTTAGTCTTTTGATTGCATTGAAGGAAATGGGCATATTTGCAACTGGAACTATTCGCAAAAATCGCATAAGCAATTGCCAACTTCTTTCAGATGCAGAATTGAAAAAACGTGAAAGAGGATCTTTTGATACAAAATATGAAGTTAACAAAAATCTTGCATGTGTAAAATGGTTTGACAATAAGTCAGTTCAACTTCTATCTTCGTGTGAAGACCATCAACCAGTTGGGATATGCAAACGATGGAGTCCAAAAGATAAAGCTTACATTGATGTAGCAAGGCCTGCTATTGTAGCTTCGTATAATAAGGGTATGGGAGGAGTCGATTTAGCGGACATGCTCATGGAGTTGTACAAAGTCAACCACCGTTCCAGAAAGTGGTACATGAGAATTTTTTATTGGTGCTTGGGAACATCAATGACAAATGCATGGCTACTGTACAGAAAGCATTTTCAAATGATAAACCCGAACCAAAAGTATATGCCGCTTATAAAATTTCAAATGGAAGTTGCTCATGAGCTGCTACAATGTACTGACTCTACTTTGTTCGAAAAAAAGAGAGGTCGGCCATCAAATGCACAAAGAGAAAGCTCAGTCATATCCTTGGGGTCTCCATCAAGCAGTGTGTCTTCGAATCAATCCAAAAAATATAGGTTTCAGCCCGATCCTACAACTTCTCTGCGTTACGATAAATTGGAACATTGGGTGGTATTTGCTGAAAAAGGACGTTGCAGATTGTGCAAGACAGGTACTCCAATGTCTAAATGCAATAAATGTAAAGTCCACCTTTGCTGCAACAACAATAAAAACTGTTTTATAAGTTACCATACTTAAATTTTTAAAATAAATGAAATTAACTGTCACCTAAAGATTTTTTTTTTAGTTTACCATCACTGCCCAACGTTGCTCACAAGCAACTTCCGGTAGCGCCAAAACTAGTGGGCGTGGCGCCTTAACATTTTGGCTCAAATACTTCTCAGGCCAATAAAAAACGAATAGAATCAAAAAAAAATTTTTAATTCTACAGGGAAAAAGTTGGGGTCGAAAGGGTTAAGCTCCTTAAGCGACTTATTGAAATTTGGTTCAATTCGGCACACTATTTCATAAAGCTGCCATATAACCCCTCTGACCGATTTTCACCAATTTAGTTGGTTTTAAAGATATTGAACTGCAATTCGGTTTGAACACGTATTTTAAGCTTTTTTAGCGACTAATCGAAAATGGTTCGATTCGGCATACTATTTCATATAGCTGCCATATAACTGATCTGTCCGATTTGCTCCAACTTTGTGATATTTTACGCTATTGAGCTGAAATTCGGTTTGTACTTTTTTTTTTAGCTCTAAATACGACTTACAAAACTTTTTTGACTGTAGCATAAAGCTGCCATACATGAAATTGTTGTATGAAAATCATTCAAAAAACCTTTATTTCTATACAGCTTACAAGCTGTACAAGGGTATCTAAACTTCGTCCGAGTCGAAGTTTGCGTAACAACGCACGTCTGGCACCTGCTATCTGTATCTGCACAATTTTAAAGACTCAAGCGATGCCGCCGGGTGTGTACCTAGTACATATTACAAATTATGCCTTCAACATTTGTTCGCCTAATTTGTTGAAGCATATAATTATCTCATTTATTAAGTGAAATCTGTCAAAATAATTCGACAATTCTTGGAAGCCAGAACAGCTGTTGAAAAATTACTTGCCAGTTTTGTCTTGGCTAAAAACGTAATAAATAAATAATTTAATAATATTTTGTCATTCTATTCAAGTTTTAAGCCCTATAGAGCGATAAGAAACCAGAAAAAAACTTATCAACTTTAGCTGCAGTTTTTATCTGGTTACTTCAAAAGGATGGTTGGGTCTTGACATTCAGCAAACGAATTTTAATTTAAAGCACAAACGATAAGATAACAAAGACGGCAATACAAGACAGACAAATAAGTTGGCAAATACCATAAATATATATCATATATATTAAAACTAAGTCTGAAACTGAAAACTCAGAAATATTTTTAAACTACTCTCACTCTCTGGCAAAAATTAATTGTTTCTATTTCTGTCATCTGCTATTGTTTTCTTTGCACTTATTTGCTGGTTAATTAATCATTTGTTTAGTTTGGGCATTTGCTTAGACAGAGAGAGAGAGAGAGAGCGGACGACAGAGAGAGAGTGAGATGTGTGACCATATATAATATTTAATTTTTGTTTGCATTTGCCTTAAGGTCAACCACTTGGAACATTTTTGTAGCTATTTCTAGCGGATATCTAAGATTTATGCAGGCTTCTCGATTGACGCAATTTGACAAAGTAAAACAAAAACATGATTCGCACTTGTTAATTGCCAATTACAAAAGCTGTGAATTGATTATGAGTAACAAAAATTTGTAAATATCGGAATTTTTGTGAGATAAAGCGTTATTTATTATGGATAAATGAATAATTTCGAGTGACTGAAAAGGAAAATGATTTTTGATTTATTCAATTTTGATTCCGGCTCCGTTTAAGGTATATTCATTTGATAGATGTAAACCCAGATCGGAAGCTGTAAATAGCTGAAAATGGGTTCAGTTCGGCTTTTTTTTAAAGATATTTCTGGTAATACGCAAAGGACCATCTTTTCACCTGATAAGAGTTTGTGAATGAAAATCACACAATGGCACATACGGCGGTTCTTAACAGATGGAAGATCGATTAAGAGTAGTCAATGCTCGTAAGATGGAAGATGGATGGTTGGATCTCAGTTGAGGCCACAGAGGGCAAATATTATAAACTGTTTTTAAACCGATTCAAGTTGGTTCTGATATTTTTGGTAATGCGGTGACCAAACACACGACCCATATTCAAATATTGGTCGTACCAGAGAGACGTATAAATGTTTAGTGAGATACGGATCGTTAAATTCCTTGGACCAACTTTTGACAAAACCCAACAACACCCATAGCTTTATTAGAGATGACCGCAAAAACCGCATCAAGTATACGACTTGTCGTTTACTTGGCCATTAACTTAATAATTACAAAAGGCATAATTTAAAAGGTAGCAAAAACACAGAAATTATAAGGGTTTTCAGTCTTCAATAACGCACATTATGTTGATGCCGCTTTTGCCCAGATTGACGCCCTCCAGGGCCGATTCCTGCTGTTGGCGCATATAGATCAAAAACTGTATAATAACATAGAAGAGATTGTGGCGATCGTAAACACTCACTGATAAAATTAAACTTGGGATTTAGATGATTGTTGGTGCTAAGTATGTCGCAATGTGCCTTGTTGTGTACCGCATTCACAATGTCCTTGGTGGAGCGTTTCTCGTCGCGCATTAAAACATAGCGAGAATAAAAGGGTCGTCCCCCACCCTGAGGCAGGGGCATCAATTGACTATCCAAATAGACGCAAAACAAATGGAAGAGTATAGCTGCATCGGTGGGTAAATGTTCACCCCAATCCTTGCCATTATGAGCATTGCCCGAATTCCAACGATAATCGGCTATGCAAGAGCCCTGCGATAGCTCCTTAATGCGCTGCACCAAATACTCCTGATTGTTAAACGAATCCAAAAAGGGCAACAACATGGGAGCACAGGATTGCACAAAATGTTGATTCTCGGCAGTTTTACGCAAACGTTCCAGACTCACGGCACCAATTTTGATGTCACTTAGACCCCGCTGCCTGAACACATCATCCACATGTTGGATTCTTTCTTTCTTTCTTTGACCAATATTCCAATATCTCAAATTGGCCAAATATTGTGACAATTTGTCCGTGGAAATGAGTTTGATAACCTCCGAGTTGCTATCCTTAAACTGAAAGTTACCAAACTCCTCTATGGAGGTGGGAGCATTCTCTGTGGAGGCCACTGGCGCTGAAGCCAGCTGATATATGGTGGTCTTTAGCATGTAAGCCGCATTATTGCAATAGTTCCAAAAGGAATTCGCCGAGCCCATGTTCTGCATATTGAGTGCATCTGTGGTCTCTGCATAGCTACGCTCTCGCTCGGCCTTTTTCATCAGAGCGGGCAATTTGCGCGGATCTGTAAGAAAATCCACACGACGCACCTCAGCATAGGGTGACATATAAGCAGACTCATTGCTAATATTGCTGGCATTCAGAGATTGATTTTGCCTATTGGGTGAGGAATTGGCTTGTTGCTGGGGTGAACGTGTAGGACTGGCACTGCGGCGCAAGGATTGTGCACCCCAGCAAGAGTCCTCGAACGAGGAATGCCAATTGATTATGGGCACATCATCGTCCAAATCAGAGTCTGGTTCGTAATGTCGCGGTTTGCTCTCAGCGAGACTGCGTACGGTTTTGAAAGAGTTTTCATTCTGATCATCTAGCAGACACCTTTGATATTCAGTTCCCATCACCTGGCCGCCGCCGCCAAGCAGAAACCATAAATATTTGGCAAAGCAAGCCAGTGAACTGGCGGCCACCAGCAATGTCAGTGCATACTCCGCCTGGTACCAATAGGTGCGCCTTACACTACCGCATGTTTGCGTCAATTCAAAGATTAGCAGAGCCAATATTAAAGTGTTAATCGTGCCCCATTTAAGGTAATTTCGTGCCTGTGCACCCGAGAGACGTAGGTCCAAAGAAGTTTCCACCACGGGATTACGACACAAGGGTGAACATTTGTGTCTAGAGTAATTCATGTTTTTATATGATCCTAATGATCCTAAAAAAAAAATGAAATGAAAATGAATGAAAGATGACAGAGATATGTCTATTAAAGCTTAACTTGGAGAAAAAGCGTACGCCCAAATCATCAAACTCGTAAATGCGTTCAAGAGGATTGTCATCAATCGAAAAGTCGTATAAATACGGCTGTGTTCGATGGAAAGTCATACATTTACAATTTTCATCGTTTAGTGGGAGGGAATTAACCAAACACCATGTATGCAGATAATTAAGAATAGACATCGGGTCTATTGTAGGACAAGCAGAGTCTTAGATCATCAGCTTACATCAAAGCATGCGAATGAAGCAGGAAGTGTGGGTTGTCGTTAATGAAAAGATTAAAAACTAAAGTTCCAAGATGACTACCCTTAGGTTCCCCCGAAAGTACGCTGATGCAAGGCTTACTTAAAGCTTACTGCGCAAGCTGTTTACATTTTGGTAGCCAAGTGAGAAGGAAGATTTTAGTTTGTTGAGACCGGAACAGAAGATTGTGGATCAGCACGAGCCGATAGATTTATTGAAAAGAGTTTAATCTGTCTGTACTGAATATGAATTGACATCTTTTAAGTGTTTAGCTAAGTCCCATTCCTTGAAAAAGGCTGAAAGGGGATCATGAAGTTGGAGTAGGAAACATTTCCAACCCTATAAAGTATATATATTCTTGATCAGCATCAACAGCCGAGTCGATATAGCCATTTCCGTCTGTCTGTCCGTTCTTATGAACGCTCAGATCTCAGAGACAGTAAGAGATATAGGTTTGACATGTATGAGACATATATTTCTAATACTTTTAGGCAGTTCAAGTTTATTTTCAATTTTTGCCACGCCCCCTCCCGCCCCCAAAATTGGAAAAAAAACCTCATATCTCCCACAGCTTTGTAGATAAATGTTGCGTACTTTCTAGAGATGTTAAGTAATCAAAATTATTTATCGATTTGCAGCAAAAATGATAAAGATCGTACGAAAAATACTCAAGTTATGACCAAAAGAAAGTTACTTCCCCCGCCCTTTAGTTATCTTTAGTGATTAACTTTATTTAACATAACTTAAGCTAACAATATAGTTGAGTCGAACGGAGCGATCGGGCGCGAACCGCGCTGGCCGAAGCCAAGCCAGAAACTGAACGCCAGGGATGGCGCGTGTTGGCGTTCTGCTACCGCGTTAGGGATGGTGGTCGATGAATAGTGTGACCAGAGGTGGCCAGGGCCCACAGTACTCCCCCTCCAGAGACCATGTGGGAACGAATGATCAAGTTTTGAGTATAGCAGGGATGAAGGTATGTCCGGGGTGAGCATCTACAGGATTTGCACAAGTCCCAAAGTGGAGGAATGCTTGCGTATACTTCTCGCTGTGATGATTGTGTCGTAACTGGGTCGATGAAAACCTCGCGTTGAGGCCGTTGCTTCGAGTGGGGGTCGACAAGCAAGTTCGCCCATGCAGGGTTGAGGTTGAAGAGTCAATCGTACTGGATATTGTACCCCGAGTAGAGACTTTCGTTTGCCACGCGTTGTGGACTTTCGCTTGCCACGCGTTGTGGACTTTCGTTTGCCACTCGTTGTGGATTTTCGCTTGCCACGCGTTGTGGACTTTCGCTTGCCACGCGTTGTGGACTTTCGCTTGCCACGCGTTGTGGACTTTCGTGGTGCCTCTCGTTAAGGACTTTCGTGGTGCCTCTCGTTAAGGACTTTCGTTTGAGGTCGAGAACTTGTAGACAGACTCAGGCTGGCATCAATTGCCAAACAAAGAGCGTCTCGAGTTGTAGCATGTTGCTAGTGGTCGGTCAGGTTTGGGGATCGTTGTGCCTGAGCACCGGCGACGACGAAAGATGCGATGATCCGAATTCAGCTGCGCGACGTACTTCCATAAGTTTGATCGATCGTCTGGCAGGCTGCGTACAATGTAACATCTGAAAAATTGGTCGGATGCTTGACCAACGTGAGATCGGTTACTTGTAGTTGAAGAGTCGGTTAGGCGCGAGCAGCGGTGTAGGGCAGGCTGGCGATGAATGTTTTCGTGGGCAACGGTTGTTGGACAGCCTGACGTGGAATGTGGATACGTTGCCGGGCGTCGTTTTTAAACCAGGAGCTCCCAGGCAGCGGAGTCGTCAGGCATCCAGTTGTCGAGGCATGGATCCTGGTAATTGATTCGCAAATCGAAAATTGCCACAATTGTTTTCGAGGAAAAAACATGCCGCCTGTTGATCGTGTGTGTGTGTTTTGCCTGCGTCTGTATGTGTGCTTTGCCTGCGTCTGTATGTGTTCGTATGCAGCGCCACAGTCTGCGCCAAGGATCTTGTTTGCCCGTGTCAAAGGTCCATGGCTGGTAGATGTGGGAACCAAAGGACACATATGAACGTCCATGATCGATGAACGAATGAGCCGCCGAATCGCATTTTGTTTGTAAGAACGCAGCAAAATTCGATTGATTGTAGTTGCAGACGCCGTGAGCATGTGTGCATGTGTGTGTTTTGCAGGAACGCGCGAAAATTCGTGATTGTATGCTGCAGACGCCGTGAGCATGTGTGTATGTGTGTGCCGCCCTGTCGCGGCGTCCGTCGCGGCGTTTGTCGTGTGTGTGTGGGACACACTTGGCCAAAAAGGCTAGAGATGTTGCTGTCCTTGAGTTTCTGGCTCGCTGTTGTCGAAATTGTTAACTTAATACTGTTTGATTTTGATGATCGAGAGCTGCATGTCGAAATGAATCGCGTCACTGTATGGGTGTGTGAGTACGGGCTGCGTCCCAGAGCAGGCTGCTTGCCTGTGAGTGTGTGTATGTGTGTGTGAATTTCGTCAGAGGTTGAAATTAATTTGTTTAACACACTGCTATGAATTTGTTTTGTTTATTGTTTGTGTTCTTTAACTTAGTCGGAGGGTCACCACTTTAGTTATCTTTAGTGATTAACTTTATTTAACATAACTTAAGCTAACAATATAGTTGAGTCGAACGGAGCGATCGGGCGCGAACCGCGCTGGCCGAAGCCAAGCCAGAAACTGAACGCCAGGGATGGCGCGTGTTGGCGTTCTGCTACCGCGTTAGGGATGGTGGTCGATGAATAGTGTGACCAGAGGTGGCCAGGGCCCACAGCCCTGGCAGTAGTGGCGGCATCTATTGGTCAGTTTTGAAAATCCCTCTATTGTTCAGCAGCGCTGCTTTCAGCTGTTACTTCAGGTACAGAGCTTTCCCCAACTTGCTTACTTGTTTCATTCCCGCTTCTCTAGCTCAAATTTACATCTCTCTCTCTCCATTTTTCGCTCTCTTTCTGCCTCTTGTTGTTTATATTTTTAACTTCTCAGGCAGCTAATTAACGTTAATGACTTTTTCATTTTGTTGATTTAACTGTCTAGTTTTCTTTCTTTCATAATTTTTTCCGCCAACAATATATTACAAATATTGACAATACAACTATAAACTAAAGGCTGCCATTTCATACAACACTTATAATAATATTCAAGAAAGACGTAGAACGCGCTAGTCTAAATGCAATGCATTATTCAGACAGATTACCCTTTATTTGGTTATATATTTTAGAAACTTGTTTACGCTTAAATTGACACAAACAACAAAAGGCAATATTATTGCAACACTTTTAAGGCAATAAATTTATAAAATATATTAAAATAATATATATATTTTATTGACATAATAATATTGTTATTTAACATCTTGGCAAGTATTTAGTACTCAATCTGGTGGTGTGTTGAGCTATATAAATGATCAAACAGTAGCTAGAACTAAACTTTTAATTAATCTCAATATACAGAAGAGTGAGTGGAACTGATTTAGCCTGAACGGTAATAAGTTTGGACAGAAGTTTCGATTTGTGGTGAATGTAGGACCTTAGACGGGGTTTTGGAATTCTTTGTCCGGGGAACAATTACACTAGTTTACAAAAAACAAATTAAATTAAATGAGCCATTTCTACCAGAACTGTTTTAAGTGTAGTTTGGATTGGCGATCTCAAAAATTGATTTCAAAAGTTTTTTCATATGAACGTTTTTATACCCTTGTAGAGGGTATATGAAAATTGTCCAGATGTTTGTAACGCATAGAAGGAAGCATCTCCGCCCACACAAAGTATATATATTCTTGATCAGCATGACGAGCTGAGTTGATAAAGCCATGCCCGCCTGTCCGTCCTTCTGTTTCTATGCTATCTCCTTCGGCAGTTTAAAAGCTATCTTAACCAAACTTTGCACGTAGCCTTTTGGTACAAATACGCTGCACATTTGTCGGAACCGGCCGGATCGGGTGACTATAGTATATAGCTGCCATAGGAACGATCGGTCAAAAAACTAGTTCTAGTGAGAAAAACTTTTTTGTTTCCAATGCAAACTCCCCCAAACCTCGCATTTTTCAGTTTTCTATGATTTTACATAATTCCACCAAGTTTGATGAAAATCGGACAACTATATAGTATAGCTGTCATACAAAAGTTAGTTCAGAAAAAAAGTCTCAGTAGGAAAAACTTTTTTGTTTTCAATGCTATTGCTCTCAATCTTGTTACTGATCAATACTATATGCTACCACACAATTCTGTCAAGTTTGATTCAAATCGGATGACTATAGCATATGGCTGCCATATGAACGATCGGTCAAAATGGGTCTTAGTGAGAAAAACTTTTTTGTTTTCAATGTTAGCGGCCTAAAACTAGGCCATTGTTAATATTATATGCTTTCAAACAGATTTGCAAATTTGGGTCAAGATCGGATGACTATATCTTATAGCTGTCATAGGAACAATAGGTCGGAAAATGGGTCTTAGTAAGAAAAACTTTTTTGTTTTCAATGCTAGCGTCATAAAATTTGGCGATTTATAATAATTTATGCTTTCAAACAGATTTGCATAGGATTTTTCATAGGACCGATCGGTCGGAAAATTGGTCTTATTGAATCAAATTTTTGTCAAAATCGGATGACTATAGCATATGGCTGCCATATGAACGATCGGTTCAAAAAGTAGTTCTAGTGAGAAAACCTTTTTTGTTTTCAATGGTAGCGTCCTTAAGCTTTCCAGTTAGGAATATTATCGGTTTCCACACAATTTTGACGAGTTTGATTCAAATCTGATGAATATATCGTATATCTGCCATATAAAAACTGGCAAGCAAATGGTCAAAGTAGTAGCGCCATCTATTGCTGAGTTTGGAAAATAACTCAGCTAAGAATGTTCGACGCAAAACATTTAAAGCTAAGGTTTTTATAAACCTTATTTATTTATATAAATTAAAGAAGCTACAAGGGTATATAAACTTCGGTCAAGCCAAAGTTAGCTTTCCCCTATTTTTATACCCTTGCAAAGGGTATTATAATTTTGCCCAGAAGTTTGCAACGTATAGAAATATTCATTTCCGACCCTATAAACTATATATATTCTTGATCAGGGCGACGAGCTGAGTCGATTGAGCTTTGTCCGTCCGTCTGTCTGTCCGTCTGTCTGTCTGTCCGTCTGTCTGTCCGTCTGTTTCTACGCAAACTAGTCTCTCAGTTTTGAAGCTATCAAGCTGAAATTTTGCACAGAGTCTTCTTTTTACTGCACGCTGCTAATATGTCGGAAACGACCGGATCGGATGACTATATCTTATAGCTGCCATAGGAACCATCGGTCTAAAAATGGGTCTTAGTGAGAAAAACTTTGTTGTTGTCAATGTTAGCGTTCTTAAACTCGGCCATTATTATTATTATAGGTTTTCAAACAGATTTGCAAATTTTGGTCAAGATCGGATTACTTTATCTTATAGTTGCCATAGGACCGATCGGTCGGAAAATGGGTCTTACTGAAAAAAACTTTTTTGTTTTCAAGTAAATCGTTCTTAAGGTCGGTGATTCTTAATATTAAACGCTTTCAAACTAGTTTGAAAAAGTTTATCGACTTCGGGTGACTATATCTTATGGTTGCCATAGGACCGATCGGTCGGAAAATGAGTTTAGTGAGAAAAACTTTTCTGTTTTAAATTTTATCTTTCTTAAACTCCGCGATTGTTAATTTGATATGTTTTCAAAAAGATTCGGGAAATTTGGTCGAAATCAGATGTTTATCTGTCGGAAAATGGGCTTTAGTTAAAAAAATTTTAGATTTTTATGTAAGCGTTCTTAAAATCTGACATTTCAAAAACAGCATTTGCTAGGGTATAAAAACTTCGGCACAGACGAAGTTAGCTTGGCCTTCTCGTTTTTAGTTTTTTAGGTACGTGCACTTACTTTTTAAGCCATATCTAGCTTCATAATTCTAAGATGGAGTCAAACCAGATATAAATCGATAGGTAATTGAATTGTCAAAAATTATGGTCGGGTGTGGCTGCTGGTGCAGGAGGTGTGGGCTTAATCCCGCCTCGGACCATCTAATAAAAAGTTTTTCTTTCTTTGGAAAATAGCTTTTACACACCCGGTCACCTTCACCAGCTACTGGCGCCAGCCGTGAAGTAACCAGCCATGAAAAAGCAAAAATTCTCAAACAATTGCCGTTGGTATTCGGCGTTAATCTGTAGGTCCCTTTCTCTTGTGCGAAAAATTATAAGCACACACGCCAAGAGATTGAGAGAAGCTTGGCCCTGACCCTCCTTTGGAGGTGCTGTTTGAGCCAATTTTAGACATGACTAAATCGACTCAGCTGCTGATGCTGATCAAGCATATACATATATACTTTATAGGGTTTGTACAACTTACTGATCCCCTTTTACCTATTTTTAATGCGTACAGAGTATAAAAAGTATTTTCCAATTCGAGATATCCATCTCCAGGTCGAAAAAGTCAAATAATATTTATCTCTCTCGATCGTCTTCAAACTGATACTGATATCTACTTTTGCGGCTTTACAGATGAAGGCCATACTGATGGCGGCATTGAAAAGAGTGTTATATGCTAGTGGGGATATACTTGAGATAGTCTTTAACACCAAAGTTTGTAACGAAAAATAGCTGTTTTTGACGGGACGGAGAGGAAAAAAAAGCTATATTTTTCGACAAGAAAAAAAAGCTGACAAAGGTGCTGTACCCTTGCTTATAATTATGTAGTTATCGGCCCTTTTCCGAATTCTATTTCAAAATTCACAAATTTATATGGAAGCTTAGAAGAATGTCTTCGGTTACATGATCAGGTCATCTCTTTTGGACGAAATGAATCCACTTGGGATTAAGCTAATCGGCTTTAATTGCTTAAATACAGCCATGCTCCCATTTTCGCTTTCGTAAAACTTTTGCGATTTAGAGTACAAATTTGGTACAAAAACCGGTTTGAAATTGAAAAAGTTTTGCGAAAGCGAAAATGGGAGCATGGCTGTATATCTAGTAATCGTAAGTTTGTTTGCTTGGCACCTTTCATATAATAATATTATAATAATATTGAAACATTAAAATTCAACATGCCAAAACAACATGCCACGAAAACCGATTAGGAATTCGGAACAGGGCCGCATATATTTATAGTCCCTACACCATCAACAAACTTCTTTATACCTCACTGGTGCGACCAAATCTGGAATATTGTTCATGCCTCTGGTCTCCGCATTATCTGACTTACCAGTATCAAATTGAATCAGTTCAGAAACAGTTTCTGATTTTTGCCCTTCGTGGCCTAAATTGGAACACCACCATCCATCTACTCCCCTAAGAACAGAGATAGCGCCTAATTGACCTCCCGTCAAAGAATCCTCCAAAAGAATCTGTCTTTTGTGTTATTTTCATCCACAAGCTTTTGGCTGGCGAGATTGACTTCATTGCTCTTTTATCTCTTATTAATTTGTCAGTGCCACTTAGAGCAACTCGACACTACATACCTATCTACCTACCGCCCCGCTTGACGAACTATGCTCATCAATGTTTTGCAGTCCTATAAGGACAACAGTTTTAACTTATCTAGCTTACCCTAGCCGCTAGATCAATCTTCAATCTTATGCGTTTTTTGGTTCATTGCTACCTGGTGAACGTTTGACAGGTTGCGCCTCGTCACTTGTCTCGATCTCAATCGACTCAACTTGTCGCCCCCTGATCAAGAATATTTATAGTTAATGAATATTTTTATGCCTTGGCTTTGTTTTTCTTTTCTTTTCTTTTCTTCCCCATTCCATTGCCCCCTTATATTCCCTGTTAACCTTGACCCCTTTCGCGTTCATCATTTGCCTGCCATTTGCCTCTGGCATTGATTAGTTTTCATTCAATCGAATTGGTTTTTTTTTCGACCCATTTAATAGTTTGTTTTGTTTATTTCCTACCTTTCAATCACTTTTTGTCAATTTCAATTGGGCCTCACACCAAACCCCAGTGGAGGGTTGGATTCGCACCCAACTCATGCGTCATAACTTCTTCTGGTTTCTGTTCTGTTCTGTACATCTCGTCTCGTGTGTCGTGTCTCAATTAAAAGCTGGTTGGGGGGTCAAGGATTAATTTGTTGAATGCGCTGACCTGGGACAAGCGTTCATATAATTTATATATGTGTACATCTAGGCCATTTGGAAAATGTCTTTCAACCGTTGAAATGATCTTGGCTCATGGTCATTTTTTAAGCACCTTTTGTCTTTCTGATTGTCATCAACACAATTATTTTATTTAATTTTTTGTTTTGCTTCCTCAAAGAGAAAGCAAAAAAATATATATTCTGGTTGATAATTAAGCGAAAATATATATCAATTTGCATAATTTGCCGTTTAAAGTTGAAAAATATAAACAATATTTTAAAATGTGTGAAGTTTTCTTTACTCGTCCATTTCGGTTATTTTATGTGAGTTTTTTATCTTACTTGCAAAATGAAATTTTCAAAAAATAAAAGCAAAAAGTATTTCCAAGTATTTATTAACATTATCTCTTACCCCTGACCAAGCGCGGTGATTCGTATTCAATTTGAGCGGCAATAATTCTTAAAAATAATCAATTTTTCAAGTCGAATTTCTTGGTATTGTCAAAACAAACACGAAACAATCAATTTTATTGAACCGATTCTACACAGAAATTCAAAAATTCCTACTAAAAAACAATCCCAAACGATGTCAAAAGTATTTTGATCCCTTATTTGCTCAAACCAGGTACCAAAAGATTTACTTGAGTAAGGATTTTTTAATACCCTTCTTTCTTTCTTTTTTTACGAATCATCCTAACGCTACAAGTACATTATACTTATAATTTAAAGCGCTAGTCACAAAAAGTTATTAAATTTAGAATTGAAACATTTATGATCCTACTGAAGAATTATCTTAAATCTAAACATTCAATACATATCTGAGTATTACATATATTTAACATTGATAAATAGCTAAAACTTTTAGTTTTGATGATTTGTGGTTCGTAGGTGCGATTCTAATTTAATCCTAAACTGCGTGGCGTTTCTTATAGTCTTAATTTAGTGTGGTAGTCGGTTCGAACATCGAACAGCATAGATTAAGAAATGCTTTTCTGATAATGCAAGCCTAACTTTTTAACTAACCTAACTTTTTTTGACATACTGAAATTAAGTTTCTAGTACAGGTATAAAGGTTCATGAGTCCAAACTATTTTATGTAAAAGAACTAGACTTCTTACGTCCAACCACGACTACAATGGTAAATTAAATATCTTAATAGAAACATCGGATATTCTGTCAGTTCGTTTTCGATTATATATATAAAGTGCCTGAAGCTTCCTTTGGCTTTCTGAATCACAATTTTTAAAAACTTCAACTCCATAAAAAAGAACAGAGGTAAGCAAAAGTCTTGGCTATCAGCAACCGAATTTTTAACTGGCAGAAAGTTCATCATCAGATATTGGTTTCTGAGGATTCCGTACATCTTGCCTGTGGCTCTGATTATATGGTCTTTCCATGTAAGAGATGAATTAATTGTAAAACCCAAATTGCTGGCTCGCTCGATATACTCGATTGAAGTGCTATTAATTGTTAGCCGTGGCAAGTTGTCAGTCCTAACACTTTTGTTGCTGATAACCAAGCATTTTGACTTACATGGGTTTAGTCCAAGTCCATTTCTTTCAGCCCAATCACTTATTTTATCTAATTCACTATTGCACACTGGGACACATTCATTAATCTTACACAAGGGTCTACTAACATATAACTGAACATCGTCCGCATACAGATGAACATTACATTTTGACAATACGCTTGGCAGGTCATTGACATATATTGAAAACAGGAGAGGCCCAAGAACGAATCCCTGCGGGACACCGCGTTTTATAGCCAAGAATGATGAAGATTCTTTAAGGAAGATATGACCGTAGAAATTTTACAGCTGTGTTTTAGAACATATACAATTGTTTGAGTTTCGTACACAAAATTTCGTGGTTAACCGTGTCAAATGCTTTACTATAGTCCAAGAGGGTCAGAAATGTTATACTGCCATTGTCAATCTGGGATCGAATATCTTCCGTAATGTTTATTATAGCCGTCGTACAGCTTCTACCTTTCCTAAACCCTGACTGATTGTCATTAAAAAGTTTTTCAGAGATCATAAATAGATTTATTTGTTTTGCCATTAGATTTTCGAGGACTTTTGATAAGAAAGGCAATATCGAAATTGGATGATTTTGGTATAGCAATACTCTTGGCAGCTTTCCATTTATCAGGAAATGTGGATGTTGTAAGGGCAGTGTTTAAAGTGTAGTATGTATTGCAGTATATATGGAAGAATAAGTTTCAAAAATTTCGGGCTTATATCATCAAAACCTGTAGCATTCGATTTGATTTTCACAATCGATTCTAGGACCTCACATTGATTAACACACACAAATATAAATCTATTATCACAGTTTTTAAAAAGTTGACTATTTAGGTACGAGTTGTCCTTTACATCAGGTACGTGAGATTTAGCAAATATACTATTAAGTTCATTAGTGCTTTAGCTAGGATGAGCTTGATTCGAAAATAAGCGGGATTGATTTTATATGGTTTTTCCAACTCGACTTGATCCCTCTTACAGATCTGTAAACTTGGGTTGATTAAGTATTATTTGTACATTTTTATTTTCTTTGCTTTTGCAATGGGGCACGCCTTCGAGTAGCCAGAGGTCGAAACTGATAACCCTTTGCGGCGATATGGAGAGATATGTATTGAAGTTATGCAAAGCGAGACACTGGTTTTGCATGCTTACCGCAGATTCTTTATTGTGCAGAGCGCACAGACTAACGCTATTGATTTTGTCATATGTAAAATATGTTTGACACAATTTGCTGTTTTTCGCGACATTCTGGAACATTTTGTATTTTAACATTTATTAAGTTCTGAAGAGAAATAGGCTATAATTAGGTGCAATCGAAAAGTCAGTAAACAGAAAAAAAAGGCACACTAAAATCAAGTCCAAAAAAATTGATTTGATCTAGACCTTAGGATTAAAATTTCAAGTACGAGTCGTATTAGTTTCTGCTTGAATCAAGCACAAAAGGATTGGAGCAATCCTAACAGGCTTGAATCAATCAGAAAATGCTCATTTCAAGTACGTATCCTACTTGAGAATCAAATGTTTCTGATTCGAGATTGAAGTAAGTACGGAATTCCACTTTCAAAGCGAAAAAAACTGAGAGTGAAAAGCTCTCTCTTGACTTGGATTTCCCTACCAGTTATATCACTTCCAGCATGAGAAGGTAGCTGCTGAATTGCAGTTGATGGGTCAAGTCTATTGAAGAGTCTTTAATAGCGACCAGCCTCCATTGTAAAGTTTGTTTGTATCCTGATTTTACAGTTGTATGCAAACTAATGACCTCGAGCCGGCTAGAACTTGCTGGTTTGGAGGAGGCGCTGTTCAGTTAAAAATAACATTGAGAATGTGAAGCCTCTTTTACGTCTAGCTCATAAACCATATTTTTTTTTTTTTTTGAAAGCCTTAAAGTGTGGGACTTGGAGTTCCTCACCCACTAAAACCACCCCAACTCTCCGTTTCCCTCCCTAGCGGAACCACCGCTAAGTATTACTTCACAAGAGGGAGATGGCACGAAGGCCGCCACTAGATTCCTATCTAGGGATTGAAGTCGAATTGCGCTGTCGTTCAGCGCGACGCAAGGATTTTAGAACCTCTGCAGCCATGGTGCATATTGCATTCCAATTGTTTTGCTAGCTAAGTAGGATGTCCATCAAGTCAGTGACTGTGAATGGGCTCCCAATACCTAGGCATAGCTCTTCCCGTTCGGCAGCGAATCTCGGACAGACAAAGAATATATGTTCTGCGTCTTCTTGGAGTGTACAAAACGGATCTGTCTCATGCTTAAATCTATAGAGATAAGATTTGAAGCATCCATGTCCGGTCAGTAGCTGTGATAGGTAAAAGTCGATTTGTCCGTGCTGTCTACCCAACCACGGCTTTATGTCCGCAATTAGTTTTCTTGGCCAGTACTCCACCTCGCCTGCCATTGCGTCATCGTCCTCTCTCGTCGATGCTCATCTGCTTCACTGCTTTCCATCGCTAACTGCCTGCTAAAACTAGCGCCGCATCCTCCGACACAGTTCGGAAATTGCAGGTAACTCGGAGAGCACACCTTCTGTACGTTCTTTGCATCCCCGGCTGTATGATGGCACGGTCATTGCAAGGGCCCATATCGGTGCTGCGTACATTATGATCGACCTGACTACATTGCAGATCAGCCATCTGGTACGCTGCTAATTACAGATAAGGCATTCGTTGCTTTGGTGGCCTTTTCCTTCACGTACGCTAGATGACTTTTAAAGTTAACCTATGGTCCAGCATCCAGGTACTTTATGGAATCCTTCGATATGATGTGCTGGTCTCGGACTCTGATGTTGTCAGTTTCCACACGTTTCCTGCTGCTTATAAGGACCGCGCTTCGGTTTTATGGGGAGCCAGGCTCAACCTGTTGTGCTTTAGCCAATCGGTCACCCGCACTATCGCGTCGTTGGTTCTACACTGAACGTCCTCCAGTTTTTTTTAGCTACTACGACGATTGGCAACAATGCTGACGCCTATCGGTGTAGCTAGCCTAAGAACTCCGTCATACATCACGTTCCACAGAATCGGCCCTATAACTGAGCCCTGTGGCACGCCGCCTTTGACTCCGTATGTTTGCCTCCCATCTAATGTGTCGTAAATCAGAATACGGTTCTCGAAGTAGCTGGCTACCAATTTCACCAGATACTTAGATATACCAAGACGAACGAGTGCTTGGAGTATTCTTTCCCAGCGAGTGTCGTAACCAGGCAATACTCCTTACAACCACCACGACATCTTCTTCCAGCTGTAATGTACTACGCTGCTTTCTAAAGCCGAACTGGCGGTTCGAGAGGCCGTGCCATTCTTGCAATTCCGCCTCTAGACGGTTGCTTAAGATGCGCTCGAACAGTTTGCCGACGACATCTAGCATGCACAATGGTCCTCCATATTCTTTTCCCCTTTTGGGAGCAGAACCAGTCTTTGGAGCTTCCATCTTGATGGAAAGACTCCCTCCCTAATGCACTGGTTGTAGAGATCAGCAAAACGTCCGGCTGTGCTTCCACGATAATTTTTACAGCTTTTGTTGGGATACCGTCTGGCCCAGGCGCTTTATCGGAGTGGTTCATGGGTGAATATAAAATTGGTACTCCAATTCGCGGTTTTTTGGCTGTCGAGTACCATCTCTTAGGGAAATGCAATAGTCCATTATATCATCAGAAATATTGATTTTAAAGATATTCAAGATTTAAGGTTTAACTCCTTCTGTAGGTACCTAAACCAATTGTACGATTGAAGTTAATTTTTTGTATGGCGTTTTCCATTCAGAATTTTATCTTAAGCCCTTAAAAACTAGGTTAAAATTGTTGTCGTTGTGTGTTGCAAGTACAAAAGGACCCATAAATCGCGAACCGAGGCTTTATTCGTAAAACTGGGTATGAGGTGATGCTAACAGACGTCCCTTTTATCATAATTTAAGGGTCTCATGCCCAGTTTTTAAAAAAAGTTGGATTTTGTCGAACACAAAAAAATATTTCAAAAATTCTTAAATTTCTTTCAAAAGCTTCTCTCACTTACTAGCGCCATCTGTGGTTGCGTAGCGTAAGTTGCAAGCATTTCGAAAAGCTTTTCGAAAAGCTCATCGTCAGTGCTGGCGGCAGCGGTATAATTAAATGTTTTCTCCCTCCAGTTAATCAAAACCTACCTTTTTGTTATCAAAGACTATGAAAAAGTTTGCTTAGAATAAACAAAAACAATTTTTTTTTATTTAAATTCACTAAAAATTAACCCAAAATGTCGGCTGTGAAACGTTGGATATATCGCCATACACACTCTATTAATAATACCTCAACCTCCGGCCCGCCACCTACCTCGCCCACAACCAAGACAAATCGTGGACGATCTCATTCCTTAGATGTGCAGGCTCTGCAGAGTAGTGGAGTACGTGCCATGTTGGCCAATGTAAGCGAACCCCCACACACACATTTAAGCCAGGTCTTAAGGGGGGGGGTTATTAAGCAACACCTTATCAATTTTTGATAAGCATATATTAATTATCTGTTTTCCATTATCTGTTTTACAGCGTGCTGCGGCGCATCAACAACAATTGGCTGTACAAAGTGAGTATCAAAAAAAAATTATACTTTTTTATATTTGTTAACTGAACAGCAAGTACCCCAGGCTTTAAATTGAAATTAAAGTGCATAACCAAAACAAAGCACAAACAAACTAATAGATAAATTAACCTTGACTTTGAAAAAATACACACAAATCAAACAGCGAAAAAGAAAACAAACAAACACTAAAAACAAAAACAAAAAATACGCAAAAACTTGATGAGAATCGCAAGCTAACAAAATGCCTCAGTGGGGCTTGGGCTTGGGGCACGGGGCTCGCTCCAAGACAAATAGATAAACAAATTTTTATGTTTTGACTGTTTGTCATGCATTTTACATATGTAAATACGAGAGGTAAATATTTTAGCAGTTTTTTTTGTTATTGTTGTTTTTGAATTAATTATCAAACGCTTGACGAGCGGAAAACATTTTATTCTAACATTTTTAACTGAGTTGTGGGTGTATGATTAATCGAATCATATGTGGAATTATTTAGTGGAAATTTTCTTGTTATGTTAATCAAAAGTGTTCTAAATGTAAAATCTTTTGATTGTTTACTAATGCAAAAATGCGTACTTGGCTCGGTTAGTGCTGAGCTGAACCCCTCAAAACATCAAAAATTGTAATTCGCCAAACATATGCGAACAGCAATATACATATTTGCAGGAAGCAGGGACTGAAAATAATATGAATCTTCCAAAACACTCTCAGCAGTATAAAGCTTTCACTTTAAACAATAGGTTTAAATGCGGGGTGCCCACTGCCTATGCACACACCGCCCATTTGTTGTTGATTTGCGCACAGCGAAAGCCTCGCGTATATGCACTAACGCATAGCGCAAACCAAAGTGTATTGCAACTACAACTTTGTTTGGTTTTTTCTTTCTCTCCTATGCCTCTTGCAAAATCGAACGCTACAAAAAATGCGCATTTCCACAGAAAGGTAAACCAAAAACCAGGGAATCAAACCGAATCGTATTTCGGTTCCGGTTCCAGTTCTGGTACGTACCGAAACTTGTGTTTCGATAAAAGGTTCTGTTTTGGTTCTAATAATATTTCGGTATTCGGTGCCTGCTTTCTTATTTCGGTATACCGATACGTACCGGTATGAATCGGTAAAATATGAAGAAAGAGCGGTGATTGGTTATGCATTCATTCGATTTCTTAGCGAAGACTTAATAACAGTTATACGCTTACTTGCCCTTCTCAAAGGCCACACAATTGTGGAAACTTTGTACAGTTTTCTTTATTTTTATAAACGAGTTTTTTTCGGGTTTTCGGGTTTCACTATTTAAACACCGTTATCTATTTATTATGTCTCTATACGTGTTTTTTCTCTTCACGGTATGTCGATAGGGATATTTCTTTCTGTCTGCTTGTCATTTTAATCACAGCTTCTGTCTTCGTCCATCTTCTACCATCTACTGCGTTCTACTTTCGGTTTCGTCATCTTCCACTCTCTATCCAGTGTGACCATCATTCGATTTTTACCAATACCTTAACACTTAAATATCGATACATTTATACATCTTGGCGGCCATTTTCAAATAATTCCAATGACTTCAATTTGGAAAACGTTTTAAGCTCAGAAAAATTGATCGACGTTGGATGCCATTAATCAGTTTTGTGAAAATACTGAACTATTTGTAGTGTCCTGCTTCTAAAGTAATTGTGCTGATTTCCTCATTAAGTTTTAAGTTGAACAGAAATGGATAACACAAGTACTTGTCAGTTTCGCGGTTAGCATTAGCATGACATTATAATGTGGGCCTAAGAATAAAGGATGTAATATTATTCAAGAGACTGGTCTCGTGTTTTTTTTTGAAAGATCAGACTCCTTTTTGTTGGAAATTGCTTAAAAGTCTCCCAAAACTAAGTGTCAGCTTTGAAGTCTAGTCGTTGCACTCAGAACCGAAACTGTACCGGTACAATGTTTAAGTTCTTTTCGGTCTTTTAGGTTCTGGTTCTGAGTTTTAATCGGTTCTTTTCGGTATACGGTTCCGATTCTGGTTCCGGTTTGATTCCCTGCCAAAAACCGATAACATCTATTCATTAAATGCAGCTAACTTATCCTATTTATATCAACATAACTTCCTGAATCAACATTTGTATGTTATTTATGATTAAGCAAAAGGATACATATATAAATTTATGAAAAGCATCAGAAGTACGGCGTTAGAGAAAGCGTTGTCACGAAACGTATGTCACGTTGCGTATCATATCACATATCATATCACATATCACAAAATTTATTTTTGACCGAATCAGTTATAAATCAGGGCTGCAAACCCAACAAAACTTTTCGATACCTCCGTTTTGCTGGTTCGAACCAAAATTTACCAACGGTTAAGGTTCGGCAATTTGAGGTTCGAGGTTTTTGGGCGTTGGTTTTGGTTCGATCCTTGGTTCGTTGCACGTTTTTCCCAATATATTTAAAATAACAATACATAAGGTATATACTTGACGCCTAGATACATTATTATTAGGCATTTACACGGTGAAGCAAATTTCATGAAGTTTTTATTTGTAAGGAGAGGTCTAGGGGGGCAGTCGAAGCCGGCAAAGCTTCATGGCAAGCTGGCAATAAAGTTTTTCGATATGTATATGCATATGATGAAAAATTTGTGCCAGTTTTCTCTGAGTTAATGTCTGTTTATGTTCTGTACCAACGGTACAAAGAATATTTATGCAAATGTTTGTAACCGCCAGAACAAAGCATCTCTGGCCCTATAAAGTGTATACATATAATATATTCACTTTCGCATGAAAATTCGCTCCACTTCGGCGTTGGACCAGGGCAACGATTAAATATCAATGGCTTCCATAGACAGCTCCGCAAATGTGTTGTTGCCACCGGAATCCTTGTAAGCAATAACTTCAATCCAAATGTAGGAGTGTCGCTTATGTTTTGCCATTTTACCAAGTGAATATTTTTATATTGGCTTTCAATTTGCTCAATATTTGTATAATTGAGGCCCTCCAAAAGATTTACAATATTTTTTTTATTTGGTCGCAAAACATTGTCCACTGAAAAAATATCCACCTGCGTAAGTATATTATAATTATCTGGAAGTCTGAAAATAAAAATAAAATTATATGTTTGCTTATAGGGTATACAACTTAGATTACTTACCTCTGCTTAAGTTGCTTTATAAGCTCTACCAAAAATATACCAAAAGACCGAATGTCTTTTTCGGATTCTGGGTCCAACTTCGCCAACTTAATAATAGAGATGGGAGAAACAGTGAATCGGTGTACTTCGAGATTGCTTACAACAGAAAACAATCGATCGACATATTGATATATGCTCAATACCATTGCTTCCAAAGCAAAGATGGCATTGGCAGGTATCAATAAAACGAAGGCAAGAAATTACTAGTTGTTAACAGTTTCGATCAACCCTGCGCATGCGCGGATGCGGAATTGCGAACGGCTCTGTTTCATTTCGATCGTTTTTGCTTTCGTCTACATGCAATTTCAGAGGTAAAACTTTGAAAAAATGTATTTTAAATTAAGTTATATGCTGAATATATCTATGGATATTTCAAAAACTTCTAAATATTTGAATTGTAAAAATAAAAATATTTGATAGACGAAATTTATAACCGTTGACATGAAAATTGTCAATTACTTTTCATTCCACTGACTCAAAGGCAAAGCTTTTGAAACCGAATAACTTGATCGTTTTTCGGAAACGGGAACAGCTACCAATTCCGATTCCGCCTGATCTGATCGAAATCGAAAACGAGAACAAACCTGATAGTCTGGCTTGACCGATTGTTCAATTTCTAATTGTCGTACATTGAAGGTGTTATCTTTTATTTTAACCGAACCAAAAGCTTGGGTTCGGAACGGGTTCGGGTTCATCTATTTTCGTCCTCGTGGCTCGGTTCAGGGTTTGGTTCACAGTAAAAAAGAAGCCGGAATTTCGGGCTCGAACCGGTTCGGTTATAGTTATATAGTTACAACATTGCAGATCATATTAAAGTTAGTTGCATTAAAAAACTCGAATGCCTTCCGCAGAGATTTGCTCTTTTGTGAAAGCAAACAAAACGCACTTCCGTATTCTGTCACGTTGCGTATGCCATTTTGTCTGCCTGTATTGCCTTGGGACCTTACTGTCTACAACTTTCTGCTTTTACATTAAATAAAGTGCTACTCAAGTGCTATCCAAAAATCAATATGCGGAAATTTATGCTAAGATTTTTCTTTGTTTTTCTTCATAATGAAGGCAACAAAATTCGTACGATTGTCACGTTCGTAGCTGTGGAAATGCCCATATGTATATATATTTTGCGTCAAATATTTAAGTTAAGTTTTTAAATTTTGATTTCAATACGATTACTCTATGCTTCAAGTATGACAAAAAACTAAAATAAAATATGAAAAGTATTTCACCAATGATGCCTCGAGACCAAAATCCGCACCAAACAGTGACAAGTGGTGGGTGCATTGGCTTCTCGACGAGAATATGCGGATTTTCTGTGCCCCAGATGCGACAATTTTGTTTATTAACATAACCACCGAGGTGGAAATGTGCGTCATCCGAAAAGATGATTTTTCGGTCAAATTCACCATCCTCGGGCAAACCATCTTCCGCCCAATTTGCAAACTGTAGACGATTCGGATGGTCAATTGTCTTTAGCTGCACTAATTGAACTTTGTATAGCTTCATGGCACGGTCTTTATGCAAAATTCTTATCAAAGAAGTGCGCGAAATGTCCAATTGTTGAGATCGATGGCCGCAGCAATGTTTTCGGTCGAGCGCACCGCACGAGTACGTACACGGGTTGGTTTATCCACCAACATATCAGTATCACGAACTCGCTTCACAAATTGATCCACAAATTGAGTTTTCGGAACATTTTTTTTGTAGAATGTTTTTTTCAAGTTTCGCACAGTTTGAGTCGAGGACTCACCACTTTGGAATATGTTTTTAATATTTCCCAACTTTCTTCAAGCGAATAGCGACCCATTTCGTAAATGTCAAAGATTTTACTAAATATTAGTCGCTTTCCGAATGACATTGGACGTTTTTAAAGTCAAATTATGAATAGTTCAAATTCCAAACACTAGATGGACCACCCTATAGCAGCAGTAAGCATCTTACAACAAGAACAAAATTACAATAAACGGTTTACCTTGGAAATGCTCCACATAATAAACACACCCACACATATAAGACTAAATTTCCAAACAGACACAGAGAATTGGGCGCATTTATACAAACATTTACTTGACCACAACTAAAAATCACATTAGTTTTGTTGTGTTATATTGTTACAGCCCTGAACACGAATCCCGAAGGGGTTCGAAATATATTGGAAAATTAAAAATCGTGTTTTGTTTAACTAATAAACAGGGTTCGTAAATAACACACAATGTAAAAAACATCGAGTTTTAAACAATGTAAAAAACAGTAAGCATTGTTTTTTTCATTTTTTTTCATTTTCATTTTTTTTATTTTTCTCAAAATAACGAACCTTGATGAATAACACTAGGCGTTTTTAACACTGTAAAATAAAATGTGTTTTGAATGCTAACATTGTTAACAAATAAAAAAAACATGTTAATTTACATTTTGAACATTCTACAGACACCTGAGTGGCCAGTTGTAAATTCATCATCACTGGTCATCCATGGTTCAGTATTGTTATAAACTGGTCTTGAAAACCTTCGCTGCGAATTGCGCTTATGCATTGATCCTGGTATTATTTTCCACTTGGTTGGAAGTAATGTTTTTTTGGCATTATGACATTTGTTGATCCTCTTAATCCGATCCGATTTAATAGTTTGTAAGTAACGAAAAGTGGTTTAAAACATTCTTTATGATCTTGACTATATTCTTTGCCATTGGTCATCCATGGTATTTATCGCGGTTCAGTATTATCATAATCATAGTTATGTAGTTCTGTGTGGTCATTTGTGGTCTTGAAGAGCAGTTTCTTAAGTATTTAGCGGTCTTATTACCATGGAGATCCGTTAACTGTGGATGTCGCTTATACAATGCAATTTCGATGTACACCTTCTATTTAACCTTCTATTTACACGTCTTTATGACAATCTAAACTCATTAAATTTTGCAAATTGCACGATTTTTTCAGACTGATTGGCCCACACCTCCTAATTACCCTTTGACATTTGCTAACTATTAAATCTTCATGACAATCAAAACTTATCAAATTTTGCAAAATTCGCGATATTTTTGGAAAGATTGGCCTAAGCGTCCTGTTTACCCTTCGACAATTGTCAACTATTAAAGGAGGACGATAACCTTACACAAAAATTTTGCGATTTTGAGTCCAAATTTGTTCAAAAACCGGGCTTAATCGCAAAACTTTTGCGAAAGTGAAAGTGTTCAAAATGTTATTGCTCTCGTGTGTCGAAATGTAAAGTGTTCAAAATGTAAAGTAACATGTTTTTAATTGTGTATTGTATGTATTTGTTGAAAACAACTATGATTTTGAACTGTTCAAAATGCTAGTGTTATTTATCAGTGTTCGTTATTCTGACAGAAGTTGTAAAAAACACTGTTCAAAACAGGTTGAAACACACATTGTTATTTATATATAAATAACAATTTTTTATTTTTTTAACAATGTATTTTAAGTGTGTGTTATTTACGAACGTTTAAAACATTGACCTCGAGCCGACAAAAACCGCCAGAAAATCGACCTAGAATTGAAATCTTTTCAAAAATAAGAAAATCAACTTAAAAATTTTGAAAAAATTTCTGTATTTATAAAATGTTTTTCTGAAATTGAGTAAACTTAAATTAAAAATGAAATTTTTATTAAATATTTTTTTAAAAATTTAGGGTGATTCGCCTTAGGTCGGATTTTATAAGAGAATTTCTAATTTTAGGGGCGAATTTGTGGCATTTTAGGGGTGAGTGGTTGAGTGTATGTACAGGTAAACAGGTATTTAACACTATTTACGAGTGTTACTACTACTATTTAAGTACATATGTACTATATCGTTAATGTCACGTTGTGTTTACAAACAAAATGTGTGTAGAAAGTTTTAATTTTTTTGATGCTGAATAGAACGTATGTATGAACATTGTATGTTTCTCCCTTTCCCCTTACATTTTGCACCGTTGACATTTTTGATAATTATTACAAAATGAACAACAACTGTTTAAATATAGAATGTACAATGCGAAGCAATTTTCATCAAGCGATTGTCAACAACAACCCATAAAAGCATTTGATGATGTTACGTTACGACAACAACAACAAAAAGAGAAGGCGGCGGGCGGCACCTTGTCAACGACGAGCCCCAAAATGTTGTTTACATGTTCAAATTGCAGAATGCAGCAGGCGGCAGCACTGATACTGAGAAAGAGAGAGAGAGAGAGAGAGAGTGGAGTTAAAAACTAACTGTTGCTGCTGCTGTTGTTGATGTGTTTACCCTTTGTTTGACCTTGAAAGTTTTGCCGTGGATGCGTACAGGCTGCAGTTGTTGTTTTTGTTGTTATTTATGCTAAGCTGCATTTTCAATGTCAAACTCAGCCAGAACCACCACCAACCACCAGCAAGCACCTGAATGGTGGTGAGCCCTCTCGCTCTCTTCCGCTCTGGCTGTGTGTCTTGCATATGGTATGTTTATGTATGTTTGTATGTATTTCTTTTACCGGCTTTCGGTATCAAGTGCCTGGAAGCCCAAAATGACGTAATAGCTGAGTCCAGTGTGGACAGATAGCAGAGCACAGAGCAATTGCAAAAAAAAAAAAAAAGAAAAAATAGAAAAGAAAAACACAAAATACAATTTTGGATTTTTTACAACCCACAAACAAATCTCTAGCGACATTGATTTTGAAGGCAGCCAGACATTCATATTAAAAACATACATACATACCTATAAATAAGCGAGGGCAGTTTGATAAGTTAGTTACTTTGAATTTCCCGCGTAATTAGTTTGACTAATAGAAAATTTTAAGCAAGATATACGAAAATGTAGGATTTTCCACCCATAACGTTGCGTGTAGCTTTGCAACACGTCGCGTGTAGCTTTTTCAGTTCAGCAGTTCTCTTAGAAATGAGAAAGCTAAACGCGGCGTGCAGAAAAGCCACACGCCATAGCATTTCCTACTAAGACTTTTTCTCTGTTCCAACTCTTGTATGGCAGCTATACTATATAGAGTTGTCCGATTTTCATTAAACTTAGTGGAATTATGTAAAATCATAGAAAACTGAAAAATGCGAGGTTTTGGGGCGTTTGCATTGAAAACCAAAAAGTTTTTCTCACTAAAACTAATTTTTTGACCGATCGTTCCTATGGCAGCTATATGATATAGTCATCCGATCCGGCCGGTTCCGACAAATGTGCAGCGTATTTGTACCAAAAGGCTACGTGCAAAGTTTGGTTAAGATAGCTTTTAAACTGACGGAGGAGAGCATAGCATAGAAAGAGACGGACGGACAGACGGACATGGCTTGGGCACCCCTGGCTTGGACACTATTTAGTCACAGATTAGTGACTGTAAAGTTACTATTTTGTCGCTTTTTAGCCAATGTTGAGTCACTGTTTAGTCACTACTTAGTCACTGTTAAGTCCTTGTTCAGTCACTGTTTAGTACCTTATTAGTCACTGATGAGTCACTGTTTAATCACTGTTAAGTCACTGTTTAGTCACTGTTTAGTCACTGTTAAGTCACTGTTTAGTCACTTTTTAGTCACTTTTTAGACACTGTTTAGTCACTGTTTAGTCCTTGTTCAGTCACTGTTTAGTACCTTATTAGTCACTGATGAGTCACTGTTTAATCACTGTTTAATCACTGTTAAGTCACTGTCTAGTCACTGTTAAGTCACTGTTTAGTCACTTTTTAGTCACTTTTTAGACACTGTTTAGTCACTATTTAGTCACTGTTTAGTCCTTGTTCAGTCACTGTTTAGTACCTTATTAGTCACTGATGAGTCACTGTTTAATCACTGTTTAATCACTGTTAAGTCACTGTCTAGTCACTGTTTAGTCACTTTTTAGACACTGTTTAGTCACTTTTTAGACACTGTTTAGTCACTATTTAGTCACAGTTTAATCACTGTTTAGTCACTGTCAAGTCACTGTGTTTAGTCACTGTTAACCCACTATTAAACCACTGTCCCCCACTCCCCGGGACACGAATTATGCATAACGTCAGCGTTACGTAACGCTGAAATCAAAATTTCACTCCTCTTCTGTACCGAAATTGAATATGTTTCACATCAAAAACCACTTTTATTAACCAAGTCACTAACTCATGAAACTGCCCTCGCACATTCATACACGCATTGTTTCGTCTCGCTCTAATATAAGCTTTTTACTTCAAGCTGCCACCCACATGCAGAAAAAGCATAAACATAACCAGAACTAGAGCAGCCCCAAAGAGACACACACACTGAAAGAGAGAGAGAGAGAGATACATAAATCGGGGGAGAGTTACACAGCTCTGTTAAGGGTTTAAATTCTGTGCCTACGTGCGATACGGCACACAAACAACAAGAATAACCAGAAAAAATAAGCATTAGAATTACAAAACATGTGATGTAAAACATAAATATCTAAAAAAAAGAGAGAGAGAGAAAGAGAAAGAAACAACGCCCTGTGACTTAAATGATTGCTAATTAGTCAGCTGATACAGAGCCAAGCCTACCTCAGCCATTTAATACATACAATTGCCCCACCAAACTAAGTTTGAATTGACTTTGCTTAGCTTATCTATGTATGTATCGGCCTGCTTTTTTAGCCTTTCTACGCTTTTTGTTGTGCTCACCTTTTTCTGTGATTACATATGCGTTGTATGTATGTACATTTCTACATACATTTATACCTTGCCGGTTTGTGCTCACACACACACACACACACGCACACTGACTTAAGTACTTGATTTTGGCCACATGGCGGGGCTACGTCGTCGTCGTCGTCGTCGCCGTCGCCTTTTAGTTCAATTTCAACTGCCGGCTGTGTGAGACGTTGTCTACGTTGAACGCTCCCCCCTTTTACCGTTTTTATCAGTCCACGTGATTTTTGTGCATTAATCAAAACAATTAAAAACAAAAGGTTATAAATGACCAAGAAATTTATCTGAAAGCCATAATTAAAATATTCCAACTCATAATTAACCAAAATTACCAAACAAAGAAAATTATTTAATACATGAAGAGAAATAACTTTGTTAAACAAAAAACTGGATTTCCTAAAGCGGTTTTCAACAAAAACAACAACAAAAAAAAAAAATAAAATATTTAACTATAAATACATATGCATGAGCGAGCATTTTGGAGGCGCTGCTAAACAAAAACGAAACGAAAAATATTTAATTTAATTTTTGTGAAAATTCAACAACTTCATTTCGGAATGAAAACAAGGATTTATTGAAATTGAACTAATTGTGTGAGTGTCTGTGATGAAAAGTTATAAATAAATTACTGCCGGCACAAAATATATAGAAAACAATTTCATTTCTCTCTCTTTCTTGTTGTGTGTTTTTGACATTTTTATACAATTTATATACTTATTTTTATACACCAAATAATAGATTTGATTTATAACGTCGTCGGGGTGTCAATTTTTCAGCTGTGACGCCAGCATTAAACCATCAACTTGCGGTACTTGAGGCTGGGTTGTTGTTGTTGTTGTTGTGATTGTGCGAGTCTTTTGTTGTGATTGTTGTTGTTGTGATTGTTTGCATAATGAACCATCATTAAGATTTTTTTTCTATATATAAATTTTATAAATGCTCTGGAACGGGATCCGGGCGGCTGCTGTTTGTGCTTGGCTTTTGTGCAGGTGGTTTTTTTTTGTTTTATTGTTTTTGTTTGTTTGCTAAATTTTTGCTTTTCATTTTGTTAATTAAGTTCCTAGAAATCTTTAGTCATTGGACTCTTAAGTCTTTAAGATTATTTTGATTCTCAACGCTGAAACATTGATCTCCCTCCCGGATTGGCTTATAAAATAATACCATAAACTTTAGGAGGTTCCTATTCCAAAAATAACTTAATATTTGATGACAAATCTTGAAAAAAATTGTTAGCTATAAAGAATTCGTTTAGTTCTAGGGGGTAGATTTGCCTAAAACTTTGAAAGCATGTTACGAATGTACAATTTTCTCACCTAGCTAAGGTACAAGGTAAACGTCAAATAATATACCTAGGTCAAGTATAAGGTATCCGAAATTTCCTGAACCTAGTTAAAGGTAAAGGTACAAAAAAGGTTAAAACTTAAAAGCATCCATTTTTATTAGTAATGAATATTAAATACATAGCAAAACTTTACTGCTTAATTTGTGAGTTTAGCTGGCTCTAGGTCCGAAAAAGTTGCGTTTCTTCACTACTGTCAACAACAACAAAGCATTGTACCACCAAAACGAGCTGGTTGCCTAAACAGAACTGTTTCATCGTTATCCTTAACGACTCTTCAGTAGGCTTTTCGCTGAAGAAAGCATGATTGACAACTGCCTCTCCATACAATCATGGCTTAGATCAGTTGGAAACTGCTAAAAGCAATGAAAGCAAAAATAGACAAGCAATGAGTGCTTTTAACTTTCTGGGGGCTTTGAGGCGGAACTTTCTAAGTGCAAAAGCTTGAAACTTTTGAGCGAGCTTAGACTTACTGCTTCATTCCAAACATTCTTAGAGTCATACTGAACAAATCCAAATAGAAGGTTTAAAAATGGAAAATTTTGATTGTTATATTATTAAAAAAAAATTTGTATGTACTATGTTGCTTTTTAAACAGAACAAGAGTTTCGAATATTTCGTCACCTAGTCCGTTGCTTTTTGATGCAAGTTAAAATTCTGTCAACTAGGGCAGAGCTAGGCAAAATGGTTTTTATACTTACATACAAGTCACATTACAATTTATTTTATACTTGTGTTGTGTTCAATGTGCATGGTGTGCTCTCAACTTACTCCCTATTAATCTTAACAAATGCTTTATTGTTAGATATAGTAAATGCTTCTACAATATCACGGCCACTTACTCGATGTCTAATCAAACTTTATCGAGCCGGGTTGAGGCCATTGATTTGGGAGTGAAATTTGACACAAAATTTTCTTTTAATGAGCACATAAATTATATTTTGCCAAAGGCCTATTCCATGTTTGGCTTTGTCAAGCGTAATGCCAGCCAATTCAAGGATCCTTACACTAGGTTGAGCCTTTACTCTGCATTTGGGCGTTCCAAGTTGGAGTATGCTTCATTTATTTGGAATCCCTCTAGTGCAGTGCATACAAAGAGGCTTGAAAGGGTGCAAAAAAAATTTCTAAAATTCGCGCTCCTTCCGCTCAATTTTTCTGATCCTTTGCCGCCTTATTTTAGTAGATGTGCCTTGGTGCATCTCTCCACCCTATTGTTATTGTTTTATTGTTTTTGAACGACCTTGTTTGTTGGCTTCATTGATTGTCCTACCTTGTTAGGGAAGATAAATTTAAATGTACCAGGCAGAAATCTTAGAACTTTCCAACCCTTTTCCCGAACCAATTATTCCCTTAATGAGCTCATATCTAGGGCTCTTAAAAACTTTAACTCCTTACCCGTTAGCATGCGATTTGAATCAGCAATCAAAATCTTGTTAGCTGAATACTTTTCTTCTTTTAGAAACTAATTTAAGTTATATAATTTAAGTTAAGAAATAGAGTAGCCAGTTAAGACCTTTGTTCAATTGGCGAATAAATAAATAAATGTTCCATTCAAGATAAGCGGTAAATCTGTATTTCCTTCATTATTTTGTGACTGATCAGTCATTGTTATTCATAATAAAGTTTAAATTTAACGAGACAATGCTGATCAAATTTCTCCACAAAATATTGGAACGTTGTCGCGACGGTTGCCCGTTTTTTCTCTCCTCAATATCAATAATTGTTCGCGAAGACAAATCCTAGTACCCTACCTATTGACAGGGTAAACCTAGGTAAGCTACTCGAATTGGAAAATACCGAGGTAAGGTAAAAGATATACAAAATATGTATACACCTATATGTGTACACCTAGGTATTTGTACCGAGGTACTTCCTGTGCATTCCTATGTATTCCTGGCTTGTTACTTGTGCTTGACGATCTTAAGAATGTTTTATTAGCGGTTTCAAGCTGTTTGTGTCTCTGGTATCAGTATATCAGTACTGCCTATCGTATTAATCAAAAACGTACAGAATAAACTATTCCTTTTAGCGTTTAAATGCAGTATTTGTATATTTTCAGTTGTACTTCCACTTTCACATTCCGAAAAACGGTTTATAATCGCAAAAGTCTACACTGAGCATTTCTCGGAACAGGCCGGATCGGATGCCATAAAAACCATCGATCGAATAAGTTGTTTTAGTGAAAAAAACGGTTTTGTCTTCAGCGCAAAAGTCCCCAAACCTCGTATTTATAAGTTTTCTATGCTTTCACATAATTCCAGCTAGTTTTATGAAAATCAGACAACTATAAAGTATAGCTGCCATACAAAAGATAGGTCTGAAATAAAGGCTAAGTAGGAAGCTTGAAGCCTTTTGTTTTTAACGCTATCGCTCCCAAACTTGTTAATGATCAATATTATATGCTACCACACAATTCGGATTAGTTTAATCCAAATCGGATGACATATAGCATATAGCTCCCATAGGAACGATCAATCAAAATTCATCTCATAACCAGTTTTTCACATGTAACACAAAATGCTGGACCATTTTAATTTTACATCCATGGCCATCCACAGCCATTCTATGTTGGGTCAGGGAGTAGCTTTTCCATTATTGCTCAAACAAAAGCAAAGTTAATATTGTGGCTTCAAAAGGGTTTTTTTTCATACTTATCATCTTTATTGCTATGATCGTCTGTTATTACGCTAGTTTATAAAAATTAACCCATTTCTACTAGAATTTTTTTAAGTATCGTTTGGAATGCCGTGCTCGGAAATCGATTTAAAATTTTTTTAAAGTTTATTGGTTTGCCATATTACATTTTAAGCTATATAACAATTTAGGATCGTTAGATGGAGATTATATATTTTCTTTACCAATACCTTATTTTCTTTGTAAAAGTGCGATTCTTAAGAAAAACAACAAAATATTTGTTAATATTTTTCCCATGCTTTTAAAAATTGAAAATTCTTACGTTTTTAAACAATGTTCCACACGATTATTGATAACACTAACTTACTTTTCGATTCATATCTAACATCTTGCTTGACTTTATCTAATTTTTCTGATTTGAGATATGGCTTAAAATGTAAGTGTGCCAACCGAAAATAAAATTAAAAACGTTGCCATGAAACAATTTTTGAAATCAATTTTTAAGATCACCAATCCAAACAACACTAAAAAATAGATCTAGTACTTTTTGGCTGTAAACTAGTGATATTATTTGGTTTGGTTTGTGGTCTCTGCGTGCGTGTGTAGGGCTGTGAATTTGCTTTTATTTAGTTAAATTCGAAAATTCTTAATTCTTTATTTATTTTTCCCATTTTTGCACACTAATATTACATAGAGCACAAATCACTAAGTAAATTATCTAGTGTGAGTTGGCTGGCTCTAGGTCCGAAAAAGTTGCGTTTGTTCACAACTTGTAAACAACTTATGCATTGTACCACCAAAAAGAGCTGGTTGCCTTTACAGAACTGTTTCATCGTTATCCCTAACGACTCTTCAGAAGGCTTTTTGCTGAAGAAAGCATGATTGCCAACTGCCTCTCCATACAATCATTGCTTAGATCAGTTGCAACTCACACTAATTAAACATTAGAAAGGTCGCCAAATAAATTACAAATCTATATAAGAGACGGCCCGCTCTCTTTTTTTGTAAATGAAACTAACAAAAGTTTCAAGAAACAACGCAAAAAACGCTTATTTGAATGCTTCGCATTTCAAATTTAACGGGCACTTCTAAGTTCGCTCAAAAGCTCAAGCTTTTGCACTTAAAAAGTTCAGCCCTAAGCTTAAGCATTACCACCAGAAAGATGAAAGCACTCATTGCTTGTCTATTTTTGCTTTCATTGCTTTTAGCAGTTCCCAACTGATCTAAGCAATGATTGTATGGAGAGGCAGTTGGCAATCATGCTTTCTTCAGCAAAAAGCCTTCTGAAGAGTCGTTAGGGATAACGATGAAACAGTTCTGTAAAGGCAACCAGCTCTTTTTGGTGGTACAATGCATAAGTTGTTTACAAGTTGTGAACAAACGCAACTTTTTCGGACCTAGAGCCAGCCAACTCACACTAATTAAACATTAGAAAGGTCGCCAAATAAATTACAAAAGTAAATTATCTCAAGTAGGGTTCAAATCGCTTCCGACCATAAAAAGGACCCATTTTTTATTCGATATAAAACATATGGGTATTAATTTTAGGGATGAGCTTTACCAGACATTTCGTTTCGATCTCTTTTAGGGTTGCATTTTTATCGATATTTACTTATCTAATGGATGAATTCGATACAGTTTTAAATTTATACTTTAAAACTGATGAAAAATATTGTTTGATTTGCTTAAAAAGCCCCATTTGGCAAAAGAAAGGCTCCAGCGCTCCAACGAGAGTAAAAAGATTCATTTTAAGCGTTTGCTCCAAACTAATGACTTCACTTATAAGCAAAATGTCTTGTGTCATTGGGATATTGAATAATTTAAACCAAAACCTCAAAAAATCGATTGGGGCTTGTGGCTTGTGTGTGCTGAAGCCCCATCATGTTGAAACCAGTAGTGCACCATACGTTTTCGACGAACAATTAACATACAAAAAATTGGTTATCATATAGCTATAACTCTTCCGATTGACGCTAAGCGTTGGGCCATCTTTATGTTCGAAAAAAACCGGCCCAATAACCATTTTAACACAAACGCCGCACCAAACAGTGACTTTTTCATTGCGAAGAGGTACCTGTTGAATCTCTTGAGGATTTTCAGTGGCACAAATACGGCGATTTTGTTTTTTTTACCGTTTTTTATACCATTATAGAGGGTATATTAAAACTGTCCAGATGTTTGTAACGCATAGAATGAAGCATCTCCGACCACACAAAGTATATATATTCGTGATTAGCATGACGAGCTGAGTTGATATAGCCATGTCCGTCTGTCCGTCCGTCTGTTTCTATGCTATTTCCTCCGTCAGTTTTAAAGCTATCTTAACGAAACTTTGCACGACGCCTTTTGGTACAAATACGCTGCACATTTGTCGGAATCGGCCGGATCGGATGACTATATCATATAGCTGCCATTGGAACCATCGGTCTAAAAAGTAGTTTTAGTGAGAAAAACTTTTTTGTCTTAAACGAAAACGTCCCCAATCCTCGTATTTCTAAGTTTTCTATGCTTTTACATAATTCCACCAAGTTTTATGAAAATCTGACAACTATATAGTATAGCTGCCATACAAAAGATATGTCTGAGAAAAAGTCTAAGTATGAAAAACTTTTTTGTTTTCAATGCTATCGCTCTCAAACTTGTTACTGATCAATACTATATGCTACCACACAATTCTGTCAAGTTTAATTCAAATCGAAGGACTTAGCATATAGCTGCCATAGGAACTATCGGTCGAAAAAATAGTTTTAGTGAGAAAAACTTTTTTGTTCTTAACGCAAATGTCCTCAATTCTCAGATTTCTAAGTTTTCTATGCTTTTACATAATTCCACCAAGTTTTATGAAAATCGGACAACTATATAGTATAGCTGTCATACATAAAATAAGTCCGAAAAAAAGTCTTGGTAGGAAAACCATTTTTGTTTTCAATGCTTTCACTCCCAAACCTGTTATTGATCAATATTATATGCTACCACACAATTCTACCAAGTTTGATCCAAATCGGATGACTACAGCATCCTATGACTATGGTTTTTTGAGTTTTCCCAATTGACTTGTTTTGTTGAATGTAAATTTTAACAATCTGCGGACGTTCGCGTGGCGAGTACTGTCCCACAGTCGATCTGGCATTGCTGTCAAAAGTTATAGTGCTGCCAGATGGGTCCTGTACATAATTTTGACATTTCAATTGTCTCTGAAGGGTTAAATTGAGCCGACCACAAGATTTTTTTTTGACATTTCGGAATAATGGAGGAAGAACAAGTTGAAGCTTTCTAAAACAGCTAAAACAGCCGGCTATAACTAATGACCAAACATGTTTAGATTGTGCAAAATCCAATTATTATAATGGCGCAGCTTAATAAACAAATTATCACAGTTGGTATACAAATTATTTTCTAAAAATTCAACCAAATTGAATTATTATGTTTGTCGTAATTATCGGGGCCGTTTAAAAAGAAGGCAATAACAATTTGGTGAGAGGAGGTTTGTGAATGATTTAGACCTTTTCCTGTTGGTTATCAAAGTCAAAAACAAAATGCTAAAATTTGCAATTATTATCGCTATCATCTTTTAGAATCTTTCAAGTGCGTTTCGCATGTATAAAGTTTCCATAAACGTGTTGGTCTCACTTCAAAATTGACTTCTTTTTGCTACTATCGATATAGCTGTGTTGGCGCTTAATCTGTAGCTATACACTATATATGTTTGTATATGTATAAAATGAATGGCGATAACCCCCCCACACACATTGTTGATAGAGCTTTACATAGAATTATTACACATCATTTTTCAATAGAAACGCAAATTTGACTCTGTCAATTGGATTTGGCTTGGAATAGGTCAGTGTTTCGGTTTCAGCTAAACATTTGTTTTTTTTTTTTTGAGTTTTAGAGCGCAAGATGTTTTGGGTGTTTAATTTATTTATTTTTGTTGTTGTTGTTGTTGTTATTATGTTTACGCAAAAAGCACACGCCCGAGGAATCTAAATTATATTTTTATATTCAGCTAATCCAATTAAAATTTATGCTGGCAAATGTTTTCAATTGTTCGTTATGGCTTCAACTTTTTGTTTATGAAAATATATATTTTGCCGGCTTCACTTCCTCTTCTTTTCCCCCAGGGTGAAAAGAGAATACACAAAAAAAAACAAAAAAATATTGTATTTTGTAAGAATGAAAAAGAACAACAGGGGCCAAAGAAATTGCGCAGCAAAAATTCACTTTTTCGTTTGCTTGCCTTTCTGGTGGTTTGGTTTGCGTGTTTATTTTCGTTTTGGACAAAATATTTCACACACACAAATTATTATACTCTGAGAGAGAGGGAGAGAGAGAGAAAGAGAGCAAATTTTGTTGTTTTTTTTTTTAATTTATTTTTGCGTGCGACGCAAAAGCCATAGAAAAAAAACTTTGAGATACTTATTTATCTGTGGATGGAAATTATGGGGCGAGGGAGGTGTGCAAGGAGATGTTAAGCTCTGTCAGCCAAAATTTGTGTTATCTAATATGTAAGAAGGAATAAGAGGGCTGGCTTTTTGTATGTTGACAGTGAACACATTTTACAGTGTACAAAGTTTTGACAGTAATCTTACTTAGAATGTTGAAAGTGCGGTTTTTTGGTACGTTGAGCCAGTCAAGATAATAATCAATCTCTAACGTCATTCGCTCAAGGACGAATTTTGTGAATGTAAATTTCCGACTAGTTTTTACGCTGAACGGACCGTTCTCAGACAAATCAAAAATTTCCACTCGTGCCGATCGAAATGCTCCGCTAACTTGTCCGGCAGAAACAGCTATTTGAATTCCAATGAGCGGAAAAATTGTTTTGAATTATTCCGACGCTACCTATCGGAGTGTCTGCTGCTAAAATACGACAAAAAAGAAAACATTGATTGCCGAAATTTAAAACACACGATAAGGTTTTGCACTAGTGTTGGGTAAAGATTTGTTCTTTTCACTGAATACTTCCCAGCAAGCCAAGTTTGGAGCGCTCCCAGCTATGTGTCTGAAAAGAGCCGAGCTTAAAAGCGTTTTTTGGAGTTAACACATAAATTTGAAGGTTTTCGAACCACATTCAGTGATTTCTTCAAGCACGGGCTCATATAAAAAGCACTTAAGTCTAAGCGTTTTCGGAGTTGCGCTGCAATATGCGTCAGAAAAGAGACTTTCAGGAGGCGATTCAGTAGTCCTTCAAGTGCCTACACACAAAGAAATCTGTAACAGCTGTTGTTACTCAACTAAAGAAAAGTAGGGTTGGATACTATTTTAGCTGTCCACAAGTTGCCAATCTACTTGAGCTCATCATCATCCCAGATCAGAAGAGGCAACCTTAATACCCCCACCCACCAGTTTTGGTTCTGAAACAATTGTTTGAATTAAACATATTTTTATTTTATTCGAAAAATTTGTACTTACTTGGGGGGGATTCGAACTCTGGACACGATTGGACGGACGTCTTTACCAGTTACGCTACGGCACGCTTTAATAGAAACGCGTCTAACATATTACTTGTATTGAATCTGCGTAACCACATGCACGAACAATTTCTTAAATGTCGCATAAATGAGACCACTAGTAATTCTCAAGTTCAAATTCAGTGAAAGTACAATATAAATATAAGGGCCAAACTTAAATTTTTATTAGATTTACTGTCGGTAGAGTTAATCCTAATCCGTGAAGCAACAAAATTCATTTAAAAAGTGATACTATTTGTGAAAGATTTACTTGTGGGTATAGTTAATTGCTGCAAGAACAAAGTATGAGATGAAAAAATCACGTCAGAGTCACTATTTCTATGGTAAAGTTACTGAAGTAGCAGTAACTTATTAAATCTACAAAATATGTGAAAAAATATTTGTAGTTAAATTTACTTAAAGTCAAGTTGTTAAATGCAACAACAAAACACGTGCTAAAATAAATACGTGAAACTTAGAATTTCTTTGGTAGATTTTACTGTTAGCACAGTTACCAACCAACAACAAAACCACATGCATAAAAAAATTGTCAGCGTAGTTAATTTTAGCAACAAAATTTTTTTGTCTATGAGGTTTTTATATGCTTCATTGGGAGGGTGAAAGCACTTATATCTGTGTCAGAAAAGATTCAAATTAGACTCAGAAAACTTCCACATTGAGTGCGACCGTTTTCATAAAAAAAAACGCTCATTCCGGACTCTTTTTTGTGCACATTATGACGGTGAATGCTCATAAAAAAGTGTAAACACACATATTGCTTGCTGGGTTGTGTATTTTTTCAGAGTGAGTTAACTCACTTGTTTAGTTGCTCAGTCGTTCAGTTGTTCATTTGTTCCGTTGTTCAGTTGTTCAGTTCTTCGATTGTTCATCAGCTCTGTTCGCTGTCATACGCTTCGGGTTGAGCATGTTGCTTAAGACCGTGTGACCATATATTGAGAATAAATAGAAACGCAACGTTACTGTAAAGTAACATGGGAAGAATAAGAAAATTCAACAGCAATACTGTGACATTACCAACAGAAAATCCAGCATGGATTGTTGTTAAAATTGTCTCATCCCACTTCAAACTAGTTCACCAAAAAGATGTAGAAGACATCTGATGTAAAAAGGACCCCAAAGAAGACCAATTCCCCGGTGACTTTAAAATTAAGCAAAAGCGATGTTTTGAAATTTCAAGCTTGATTTCCTCCTTATCGTTGCTTTTTCGTATCTTCGACTACGAGATATACTGCAGCCTTGAACCGATAGATATAATGGCAAATTTAACTCGAGAAATATTGCAAAGTATCTGTGGTAATAGCAGAACAAGTTAAGGATCGTAAGGTATGCTTTAAAATGGATTTTGCAACACGGAATAATCGCAGTATTATGGGACTCAATGTAAAATTATTGTTGTCAGTGGTCAGAACTGTTGATGCGAAGTATTGTCCCCGATTTTTCTTTTATTTCCTTAACAGTTTGATAAAAAAAAATCCCAGAATTTATCACTTGTGATTGATATCAGGTGATATTTTTGTGTTATATATTTTTGTGAACAATGTCACAATTATTTTGAATCAATCACGATATTGATTCGTAAATATCATTGTTGAATTTTTCTTAACTAGAAAACAAATGCCCTCTTTATGTTGAGTGATATTTTACGAACCCTAGAAAACAGTCACTGATCAGGTCACACTGAACAATTAAATAAAGTAGTAACTGAACATCTCAGTGAATAATTGACTGAGCAATAGGGACTCAACAAATTACTGTGCAAGAACAACTGAACAATTCTTACTGAACAACTTACACTTAACAAAACTTAACAATTGAAGAAGAACATGTTCAGTTGTTCAGTTAAGTGAACAGCTCAATTTTGTTCACTCACTCATGAACAACCCAACACTATTCTCACATACATATCATTTAAATTTTAATGAATATTAAAAAAAGACGTCCCCATATTCAAATGCTAGCAAACACAGCCGATAAAATAGTGTGACCATTTGACATTTACTGGTATTTAGCTGTTGAATTGTGCTATTTTGGCCTTGAGGTGGCACACGTAATAAGTTGTATATCCTGAAAATTAAGCTGATCTGAGTACTAAGCTTTCACGAATATACTATATATAGCATATAGCTGTCACAGGAAAAATCGGTCGAAAAAGTAGTTCTTGTGAGGAAAACTGTTTGATTTTTAATGGAACACTCAGAAAAAAACGACCAGCAGAGTTCTAGGTCAATCGAGATAGAATTTATACCGTTTTGTACTTAAAATTTCAAGTATGTTTTGTTCTTACATAAAGTACCAAAAATTCTAGAATCGAAAATCGACCTTTAATACGATTAAAATGATAAAAAAACGTTCTTAAATCACTAACATTTCTTACTTACAGTTAGGAAAGAAATGTAACTGTTTTAGTGACCTTTGGATTATTAATCTTAGAACTTTTTAGCAGGCTCTAGGTCAATAAGTTATGATTTTCATCATAACGTTTCTAAAACAAGACACGCACAACACCACAAAGGAGGCTGGTTGATCGTATAGCTATTTCATAAACTTCCAACAGTTCAATCATCACCGATCTTTTGCCCAACTTCAATAAGTTGGCAGAGGCTACCTCATGACAGAACTGCTAAGACCGCTTGGGAATCCCAAGTCAGACTTGTAGCTAAAATTCTGACAAACAGTAGCAAACGCGAAGTCACAGAAGCTTTGGGTATGTGTTTGTGCATGCCCCGTAATCGGCCCTTCTGTTGTTTGTTTATTTATTATTATTATTATAAATGCAATCAAACAGGGAATTTTGTTGAAACTATATTTTGTTTAAAAAACTATCGTTCTTAGTTCAAGTAATCATTTTCTTAAATTGAGGACAGAATATAATGCAAGTTCCCAAAAGTGTGCTTTAGAAAATGCGAATTATTTTAAGTCGAATCTGTTCTTAAAATTCCCTTCTGGTTCTAACACTTTGGTTATGGAGTGAGGGTAGATTTCTGACCTACAGTATAAACATCTTGGTCTTTGGTTAATTCATTTGAACTGAATTTTTCCAACCTCATTTGATATAATACACAGTGCCACAGTGGCTTCGTTGGTAAAACTGAAAAAGCAGTTCGGTCTATTTTTATCTCTAGTTTATGGCCCATATGGACTCGATAATGGGTCATGTCAAATGTGGTACCCACTATCGCGGTTTTTCGACGCATGTTATCATCTCTTAAGGACACTTTTATTGGTCAGCATCTCAATATATTTAAAATCTTACAAAATTCTATCGAGTGCTTTTCCATTGATTCCATTTTCTAAGTTAGACCTCTTTGGGCGGGGTATAAACCGCTTGTCCATTGGAGGCGGGAATTTAGTATAACAATTGTGGTGACTCCCTTCATCTTTGGTGAATTTTCCAAAATTTTAGCTCTCACCTCTTTTTAACCAGCAACAGATGTTGTAGCTGTGTGTTGCTAGTATAAATGTGCCCATTAAACGCGAACTTGACGTGATCAAGAAAAACTGGGTATGAGGTGTTGCTCCCTGATGCCTCTAGTTCAGTGGCCGGCAAAAAATACATGCGCATTTTGGTGTTGTGTGTGTGTGTTTAGCCACGCGAGAGCGCGCTCATTTAGCACATCTTTGTTGTTGCAAAAGAGAGCAGTATAAGCTCGTATACTGTCGGTGTGTCGACTTCGCTGCCGCAGAGCTCTGTTCAATACACTGGAGACTGAGACGTGCCGGCCACTGCTCTAGTTTCATAATTTGTTGGTCCCGTTCCCAGACAATTTTGAGTGTTCCACTGTGATACAGAGACCTAGTTTCTAAAACAAATTGGTAAAAGCTTTAGAATTTTATGGGCTTAAACCAAGAAAATTTTCTAACTATTTTTTCAGGGAATAAAACCGAAACGATTTTACGTATCGGTAGCTAAATTTTGGATGCGGTTATATCATGGGAAATGGACAGAGGTTGCGTGTCCCATACAGTTTAAATAAGCTTTAAGACATTATAAATGCCTCGACCGACGCCGAAATTCGTTACGGTTTTAACCCCTGGTATTTTTTGAGTGTTTCCAGAATGTTTTGGGGTTGACTTGAGAAGTAATAAGACCTCGATAAAGAATATTTTTGCACTTATTATGAGAGTAAACCGGGTTGTACTGAAGACTACAAATAGTATGATCAAAAAAATGTTAAAAAATCTTGAAATGTACTTAATATATTCCCAAACAGTCTCCAAACAAGTATTTATGGTGTGAAAAAATCGTACTTGAATCAAGTATTTTCGTACTTATCGTACCACTTACCCATTTTCCATCCACTTAAGTTTGTTTTTTGCATGTAGAATTTTCCAGGCATTTTCCATCAACTGGAAAATCACTTTTCAAATTATTTCGTATTCTATCCTTACAAACCGAGTTTCAAGTCACTCGAATGTGTAACTTTGAAAATAAGTTTGGAGCTAATCGCTGGGAACTACCCACCCAGGATGTGTGTGAATTTTCCGGAAAATTGGTATGCAGTTCTTGTTGAATTTTCATACAGATCTTTGAAAATGAGTTTAAACTTGATCGGATGAAAAAACAAAAAAGTTTCATACAACGATTTTCCGCGAATTTTTCGACTTTGGGGTCGAATTTTCCAAAATTTGTTTCTAATATTTCTAATATTTTACTATGTGCAACTTTGAAAATGAGTTTGGAGCTAATCGCTGGCAACTAAACTTTTGCCCAAGCAATCTTGACTACCCACTTTTCACCCAGGGGGTTTGAATTTTCCAGAAAATTGGTATGCAGTTCTTGTTGAATTTTCACAAATATTTTTGAAAATAAGTTTGAACTTGATCGGATGATAAACATCCACATCCATAAATTTCTTATTTCCCGACAGAATTTTCACTGTGAAAAAATCAGCATCCTCTCTCTTATGGTTTGGGCTGTGCAACGGTCACCAGTCAGTCAGTCGGTCAGTCAGGTTGAACTCTTTTATAAATATAGATAGCTGCCATATAAGAAACTGGCAGGCTGCAAGGGTGTATAAAGTACGGTCGAGCCAAAGTCAGTGACATTAAAAGTGACATCTTACTGGTGATTTTCATAAAGTAGCATATACAGGCGCATTCTTAAAGTGTGATCTGAAAAAATCTGGATATTTCTTGCAGAAACGTTGTAATATTTTAAGCTTTTATCGTAGTGCTTCAGTGTTGGCCATTTTTTTTTACAAATGGTTCGATTCAAACCGTATTGTAAAGATCAATTGAGCCTACGCTTACTTTGAACTTACGTTTTCTTTGATGTGCTTAGGTATTCTAAACAACAATATAATATTTTCATCTTCCATTTTGAACACCTGTTAAAACAATTGATCTTTATTTTACAATCATAATGCTACTTGAGTTGTTTGCTAACACCTCTATAGGCTGCTGTCGCTTGAGTCGTCTCCTCTTGCTAAGTGCATTAATTTCCATAAAATTTATTCAAAATACTTTTACTACATTTTGCCAGCCACTCAGGGGCTCTGACACTTTTGTGTTAAATAAATTTTCTTATAATGTCCAATGCCAACGACAAAATAGATAAAATGTTAATTTTCCACTGCGTAAAATACAAAAAAAATGATTATTATTATTATTATTATTTGTCTAAGTGGAAGAAACCGAAACCTGTTACGACAAAGGTCTCGTTCATTGAACTGTTTGCATTCGAAAGTTTTTCTATTAAAATTGTGTCATAAGTTTCCATGGATGCAGTTTTCAATGTGATCTCATGATTCAATATTCTCAGCACACGCTCTTTGTGCATCAATCAATCATAATGTTTGTTTCGATTTTAATTGTTATATTCCGTTGGCGTTTGTTGATTGAGATTAGGAGCCAAAGTCGAAGCTGGAGCTTGATTTGTTTGTACACGTACACGAGTGTATTAGGGGGTCGCTGAGAATTGGGTCAAGTGGAGGAGCAACTTACTTAAAACGGCAATTAAATTTCTGTTTGCCTCTCTTGCCTGTTCAATTATAATTTCCAACAACATAAATATTTTATATTGCCTGATACTGCTGTCTGTTATTGTTTGTTGTTGTTTTACCTTAATTACAACACGTTCAGATTATTGTTGCTGCATAAATTTTATACTTTTGTGCACTTTAAAACTGATTTTAATTTATTTTTATACAGGGTGTTGATGCTGGATAAGATAAGATTTTTTGAGTGGAATTCACTGCACAGATCTTAAAAATGATTTGATGTAAAAAGAAACACAATTGTAACTATACTGAGACCTGATCCCAGTGATTGGAAAGGTACTCAATTTTCTTACCTAGGTAAGGTAAAAGGTATACGGAGTTTTCTGTACCTAGGTAAAGGTCAAGGTACAAAAAACGTACTTTTAAATTTAAATGAATGGTTTAGAAATGGAATATTGTGCTTATTGTCTTATATGCTATCTCGATTTTTTAACGTAATATCAGCTTCAAAAATTTCCTCACCTTGTCTGTTCCATTTTGTGTATTTGGCCTCCACCACTAAAAATTCTTTCAATGGAACATTTCAAATATTTTTATACTTAAGTAAAGATTCAAAAGATTTGCTATAATCGACAAGATAAGTTGAGGCTTCCATTCTATATTGGAAATTTCACCACAATTCTCAGTTTCATCGAATCTTCCATAACTGGTATCTTAAAAGACTTCAGAATCCTTTTTATTTGAACTCTCATTGACAACAGTTTCCAAATTTTCCGTAATTTCTTCAACAAGCCAATCTTTAAATTATTTCATATATGGGTGATATGGAATTCACGTCAATTTAAATTTTGGAAGTATCATAGTGGACAAAACTAAAGTCTAAGGATGAATTCTAGAGCCTGTTCAGTATCTTTCGTGACAACTAAGTTAAAAGTGTGTGATTCGCATCTAAAGTGCCTTGGCAAAATAATTTCAGCAACAGCTAAACTATCCAGGACTATTACTTTTAAATCAGACTCTTCTAAAAATTGTACACAATTAATGCTTTACAGAAGTTGGATGAATTATCTGTAACTGTTCCACATATATTGGTACTTCTAAGTCCGTATTTGCTATGAACTTCAGCTAATATAGTAGCAAGTATTTCATGTGTGTGGAAAAATCGCACACTTTTATATGCGACCACGAGAGAATGACGATGTAGATTGCTATCTATATAGTGGCCAGTTACACCGAAATAGCTATTGTTATTGCAACTCCAGATATCGTCAGTCGTACAAATAAAATAAGTATTTTGAAAAATACCAGCGATATTTTTTTTTTCCAGGTGAAGCTTTTCCAATCATATGTGACCCAGAATTTTGGCTGCCAGATATGATTGTTCACGAGTTTAGGCAAAAAAATCGTGTTCGGCCAATGCCCTTCAGCTTGCCCTCAAATGTAGGGTCTAGCTCTAACAGCTCTAACAGGGTTCCTCTTATAGCCTATCAGAATGTTAGGGGTCTGTTATCAAAACTTACTACCTTGTTCTTGAATAGTGCTTCATTTGAGTTTGACATTATTGCCTTCTCAGAGACGTGGTTAAATCCATCAATCTCTGATTGCGAAATTTTGTCAAATGATTTTTTTATATATCGATATGATCGACCTACTCGAAGAGGTGGTGGTGTACTGATCGCAGTGAAGACTAGCCACCGTTCGGAATTAATTCCACTAAGTCTGCCTGATGGTGTGGAATTCGTAGCCGTAAAAGTTTCTTTTCTTTCCTTCTCGTTATATATTACTTGCTCCTATATCCCTCCTTCTTCCGATATTCAAGTTTATATGAACCATATAACTTGTATAAAAGATGTTTGTGCCCAATTACGAGACATTGACTCATTGGTTGTTGTAGGTGATTTCAATTTACCAAACATCGCCTGGTCATATCTTAATGGGTCAACCTATCTTGTGCCATCAACACAGCATGACTTTTTAGATCATCTGTTTGATATGTCCTTGTCTCAGATAAATTCAATTCCAAACGATCTTAATAAATTGCTGGATCTTGTCTTTGTCGCTGACAGTACTAATGCTGTAGTTTCTAGGTCCGTCCCTCTATCACTGCCCGAAGATATTTACCATCCTACTCTTGAAATCTCTCTTTCAGTTTCTGAAACTACTTCATCAACCTCTAAAATTCCTAATAAACCTCGTCGTTGTTTTTCGTAAAGGAAACTTTACATTATTAAATCAACTTATTTGTGCAACAGACTGGTCACCTCTGTTCAATGCGGTTGATTTTGACTTTGCTTTTGCCTTTTTCTACGAATCCCTTAATTCTCTCTTAGATATCTGTGTTCCTTATAGCGTAGCTTCTCCCGCGTCACTTAATCCTCCTTGGTACTGCCCTAGACTTTCTAATTTGAAAAATATAATATATAATATAAAATAAGTCTAGATGATTCAAAAAGTATAAACGATCTGGCTTGGCTGTTGATTTCTCTAAATATTCAATAGCAAAATCCAACTTAACACTTTTTAACTCTGAGTGCTATAAGAACTATCTTGCCCGGTGCAAAATTCAATTTGCAGAGGACCCTTAACAATTCTATAGCTTTGTGAACTCTAAGCGTAGATCTTCATCGCTACCTTCTTCTTTTTTTCTGGGTGACCAAAAGGCTGGCAATGATTCTGCTGCCGTCGACCTATTCGCAGACTTTTTTCAATCAACGTATTCCTCTATCCACTTTATTAACACTTCTTATCCATATACCATTCCTTCTTCTAACTCGATTTGTGTTCCCTCGATTAGTGAAAGCTCCCTACTTTCGCATTTAAAATCTCTAAAGTCCTCATACTCCCCTGGCCCTGACAACATTCCTAGTTGTGTTCTTAAAGAGTGCTGTAGTTCCTTATGCAAACCTTTGCTTAAGATTTTCAATCTATCACTCAATTCTTCAGTCTTTCCAACTCTTTGGAAAAAGTCCCATATCATTCCTCTTCATAAAAAAGGTGGAAAATCTGATATTTCCAATTACAGAGGCATAGCTAAGCTCTCCGCTATTCCTAAAGTATTTGAAGAGATTATAACCTCCACCTTGCAGCATTATTGCAAATCGATTTTATCACCTTTCCAGCATTGTTTTATTAAGCGTCGGTCAACTATGACCAATTTGCTTGAATTTACTTCATTGGTTAATGATGGGTTCCTTAAGAAAAAGCAAACCGATGTCATTTACACCGACTTTAGTAAGGCTTTTGACTCTGTAAACCATGATCTTCTCCTCTATAAGCTTGATAGGTTAGGATTTCCCGCCTCTTTTCTGCTCTGGATTTCGTCCTATTTAAAAAATAGAACCCAGAAAGTTATATTACGTTCAGACACTTCAAAGCCCGTCTCTGTAACGTCCGGTGTACCGCAAGGTAGTCACCTTGGTCCTTTGTTTTTTACTATTTTTATTAATGGCCTACCCACAATACTATCTTATTCTCGGATACTTATGTATGCCGATGACGTTAAACTTATTTTATCTTTCAATGACCCGACGCATTCCATTAGATTGCAAGATGATTTAAACTCCTTGCAGTCTTGGTGCTTGGTTAATCATTTATACCTTAACTGCTCCAAGTGCATGTTTATGACTTTCCATCGTTGCAAACCTTCGCTGGCTATTTATACGATTGGCAATGAACCCCTGCAACGAATATCTACCGTCGTTGATCTTGGAATTCTTTTTGACCCCAAATTGAGTTTCAATCCTCATATCTCCTCTATTGTTAATAGGGCGAATGGTGTACTTGGATTCATTAAACGTTGGTCTAAGGAATTTAATGATCCTTACACCACAAAGCTCCTGTACACTGCTCTAGTCCGTCCTGTACTTGAATACTGCTCGTCCGTCTGGTGTCCGCAATACAAAAATCATATCGATCGTATCGAATCAGTACAAAAGCAATTTTTGCTTTTTGCTCTTCGTGGACTAAATTGGGACCCTAACCTTCGTCTGCCATCGTACTCCAGTAGACTCTTGCTTATTAACCTTCCTTCGTTAGCTGATCGTAGAACAGTCCTAGGCGTTTCTTTTCTTCATAAGCTAATCATTAGTGATGTAGACTCTACCGAACTTTTAGGTCGCCTTAACTTTTCCGTTCCTTCTAGGCCAACTAGAAACTATTTACCTTTAATCTTGCCAGCACAATCGTTTTCGGGTCTTATGTCAAAATTACAATGATCTCAATCACCTGCTCTCAACAGAACTCTCTCTCTTCTCTCTAAAAACGTCTCTCTATAATTATCTCCGGCGAAATCTCTGACCACTCCCAGCTGTGAGTAGGGGCATAGCTTGCCGGACTGGCTAAAAAATCCTCCCCCACCGGGTCAGAGATTTTCCGGTTATTTAGTTTTAAGTTTTTCGTATAAATTTTTTATTTTTAAAGTTTACTTTAAGATATTTTTCTCTCTATCTCAGTTTTTTTTTTTTTTTTAATTTAATATATTATCTTATTTTTTTCTCCTTTGTTCCTACTTAACTGTAGGTTTTGGTTTTTTTCTCTCTCTCTCTTTCTCTCTCTCTCCCTCTTCTCGATCTCTATATTATTAAAGTTTTTGTTAGCTCTAATAACGCCTCTGACTACAATCGGCTGTGAATAGGGGCATAGCTGGCCGGACGGGCAAATAAAATTCCCCCACCGTGTCGGAGTCGTTATTAGTTTATTTTGTAATTTTATTAGATTTTCTTTGATAGGCTTCATTAGCTCATAAAAATTTTTGTAACGTATTTAAATTTTCGTTGACAGCCTTTTTTTGTCAACTCTAAATAAATAAAATAAAATAAAAATATATTGGTATTTCTAAGTCCGTATTTGCTATGAACTTCAGCTAATTACAGTAGCAAGTATTTCATGTGTGTGGGAAAATCGCACACGTTTATATGCGACCACGAGAGAATGACGATGTAGATTGCTATCTATATAGTGGCCAGTTACACCGAAATAGCTATTGTTATTGCAACTCCAGATATCGTCAGTCGTACAAATAAAATAAGTATTTTGAAAAATAACAGCGATATTTTTCTTATACTATTCTATTTTCACTTTCGTAAAAATTTCTCAATTTAAAACCGAGTTTCGGTACAAAATTGGTCTTAAAATCGCAAAATTTTTGGGAAAGTGAAAATGGGAGCACGGTTAATAGTCCTCCTTCCTCTTATTTAGCTAGGATCGTATAGTTTTTGAACAGGGAATGTTTACTGTACGTTTAGTGATAGCCACAAACAAGTCCCTGAAACTTTTCTTTTCAACGTAATATATCATTTCTATAACGTAATCGGAGCGAAAAAAAATCACGTACGAAAAGTACCTAGTATTCTTACCTATTGACAAGGTAAATGAAAATTAAGACCTAGGTAAGGAAAATGTTACTTGAACTTGAAAATACCTAGCTATTTGTACCAAGGTACGTCCAAACACTGCCTAATCCGTACTATCCATCCGTACCGTACTATAAAATTTATGTAAATTACTTTTGCGTTTGCCTTGTTGCCGAGAGACCCAATGCGACTCATAATCATGAAAACTAAAAATTTAACTGGATCTTTAATTAAAAATGATTATTAGGTTGTTTAAACTTAGTTATGAGTTGTGTGGCAGTCCGAACACTGTGACACTCAAAAACACTCACTAAAATCATAAATTTTTATACTCTTAGAGTATATTAAGTTTGTGCAAAAGTATGTAACAAGGAATCATTTCCGACCCTATAAAGTATATATATTCTAGATGAGCATCAACAGCCGAGTCGATATAGTCATGTCCGTCTGTATAAACGCACAGATCTCAGAGATGGTAAGAAATAGAGATTTTACATGTATGGGACATATACTTCTTATAGTTGCAGGCAGATCAAGTTTATTTTTTTGCCATGCCTCCCGCATTCGCATGTTGGAAAAAACGTCATATCTCCCACAGTTGTCATGATAGATTGTTCGTACCTTCTAGAGATATCTAGTAATCAATATTCTTTATCGATTTGCTGAAAGAATGATAAAGATCGGATGAACGATACTTAAGTTATGAGCACTTAAGTTATCCACCAATAACCACAGCATTCTCTTAAACGGCAATTTTAGTGAGAGAGAAAGAGAGAGAGAAAGAGCAAATGCGAGCTGCAACATCAAGGGTACAGAGTATGTTATAGTCGAGCTTGACCGACTTTCGTTCTTGTTTTTCCTAATGATCTAGGAATAGTCAATTAATTTACAGTCTATTTCTGACATTTGCCTACAAAATATAGTAATTGGGGTTGTCATGTCAACTGGTTTAAGTAAGTAAGTCTCAAGTAATCTATTGAGAACACACTTTTGTATTCCGGACATAATGGATCTGATGTGGCAATGCAATCTAAGGGAAAGTTCAAATGACTGATTTCAATTGCCAGTTTGGCATGGTGCAATTTAACTTTAATAACATTAACTTAATTTCAGTTTGAATTTATGTCTAACCCTCTTCATCATCTTCAGCCGTATAATAACATTCCTCATACTCCGAAAACTCTGATTCGTCTACATTGTTTCCAGTCGTTTTGTCAGATTGTGTGTCCAAATCAATGTACAAATCTTCAGATTTAAATGTTTGTTTAGAAGCTTGGCTAGTTTCGTCTGAAGTCTTTTCTTTGATATCTTCTTTTGGCTCATCAACTGCATTGGGTTGCAGGACATATTGTTGAATCCAACGTTGTTGTTCTGCGTACATTTCCTGCAGTTGTTTCTGTGTGGGCTTACATACAGTTGGTTCTTCAGGATGTATCACAACGGGTTGTTCCTTAAGCGATTTGATTTGAACTTCTTTAGTGTATTTGTCGTTCGACTTGGTGATGAAACTTTTGGCCATTTTTAATGTTTTCTTATGATTCATAATGTAAATGGCTATTCTCTCCTGACGCCTCATCCTGCGTCTCTCCTTTTGCGGTCTTACATTAGTGGGATCTGTACGCACCATTATATGATATCCTTCGCATGTTTCAAATATCTCCGACAGTTCATTCATTTTCAAGCGTAATAAGGCAAGTTGGAACTGGGTATTGGTGTCAAACAGATTGAAGATGCCCAGATCACCACCCCGTCGAGCCGTGCAACAATCAGAGATGGCCCGTGCCATTTCTCCGAATCTGCATTCACCGCTCACAATCTTGTTACGCGCATCCAGAATTCTCTTGTAGGCCTGCGCCTTAGTCAAGGTGACCATCATATTATTAGGTAGGCGCCATGAGCGTGGATACTCCACATCGTAGTGCTTCACTAGTATGTAACTGCAACGGAATTGAGTCCAGGGATAAATCAATTCATCTTTATCCTTACGATCCGGAGCTGGATAGACACTGAGTGGATATTGATGGTACCTCTTACGCGTGTGCGTATTGTAGAAGAAGACTTCATTTTTATAACTCAATATACATTCCTCCCAGCCCTCGGGCAGCTTCGCCCCACCATTATAAGGGATGCTATACAAGCCAAATCCTTCGTAATATAAAAATTTACTGGTGCTGTCGGTCCAACTGAAATTGCTAGTATCTGTGGCTTCCGGAGACCCAGGCGGTGACATTTCTTCATCATCATCATCATCGACACGGAATATCTCGAATGAACTGTTTGCAAAATTTGAACTCATTTTTGGAAATTGTAAGAATTTATTGTACGAATATTTTTGTATATATTTCGGTTGACTGAATACGAACTAGTCTATCTGCTTCTCAGTATGAAGTGAGGGCTTCTTTCGACACTGACTTAACAACACCCGAGTGATTGATCCATTTTTTTTTATAGTTCAATTTCAACACAACACTAAAAAGTTGATCAAGTCG